>VYZU01045590.1:0-26216 GCA_013401355.1 Ceyx cyanopectus | reverse complement strand
GTCTTGGACTGTATTCATCTTGATGAGAGACTGAAATCCAAGGTAAGACCTAACATCCTAGAGTTTGAGTCATCCATCTTATGTTGAGAAGCATGTTGCTACCAGTGATGATTTTTATTTTTTTTTTGCCCCCAAGAGCTAATCTGGTGTATAAAGGATGAGAACATCAGACATTTGCTTCTTTTTATTGCTGTTTTTGACAGGACAAAAGTTGAGTCATTCTCAGGAGGATTGCACTACCACTGTATTTTTCCTATTTGGAATATGGCATTGTCTCAACAAATCTAAGTCCACTTTCTCTTCTCCTAGAGCTGCTCTGGATTAGCCAGGTAAGTCACGGGCTGTTCAGCATTTTACACACTACCAGCAGACACAGTTAGTCCCTACAAGCAACTCACCTTGACAGACATGGCCACGTGTTTTTTTCCAACTAGTATTTTTATTAGATTGCCTGTTCATCCATTAGAAGTGCTGACTGAGCCCATGGCTAGAATTTGCCGTGGTTTGGCAGCGTGTTGCATGTTTCAAGAAAGGAGAACTTGTTCTTTAAATTATTATCTATGCTGCAGTTATTGTCAGAGTCTGGACATGCTTCATGAACCAACAGACTTCCATAGTGCCAGGTGGCTGTGGATGGAGTTGTTTCATAGCAGAGACTGGTTAATGAAGCTGATTAGTTAGTTGTTTTGTTTTGATTGTCGTGATGGGTCTTCTAAAAGTAAACAAACTTTTTTCAGGCTGACTCCCCCCTCCCTTGTCCACACACAACCTTTGCAGTTAGCCCAGCCACTCTCTTGAGATACTTATTTCTGCTAACTACAGCAGTGACAATACACAAAATGGTTTTGAGCTTGTGCATCATCAGGGAGAGGAGAGCTCACCCACCAAAAGGCAAGCAGCAGCCAGCTTTCTTGCTTCACCTTCAAGTGCCCCTTTACTGTATGCAAGCACCTGTAGAGGTTAAAACCACTGGAAAGTGATTGCCTGGGTAACCAGCACTGGTGAGTTTGGGGTTTTGAAAGGTGGGGGAAGGGGAAAGTTTGGGTGCATAAATAAGCTGAAAAAATCTTCACTGTCAAATGAAATGTTCCTCTGCTTTATCACCATTATTTTTAGTGAGATTTTGCATTATGGTACCTTGAGTTTTAAATTAAATGTCAAATATAATTTGGCACTACAAAGAATGAATTATGTGACTGCCCTTAGAGAAAATCAGAAGGCTTAGCTCTGTGAGTTAAATTGGTATCTGCCTTATAGTGAGCTGATGTGGGCTAATTGATTAGGATCTGACAGGATACCATATTGCAAATTCAGCACAATCTTTTCCATTAAAAAAAAATAGACCTAAGGTACCTTTAGGGAAAAGCAAAAAGTCTTCTGTAAAACAGAATGGGGAGAGGAAAAGAGTGTCTTCAAGGACTCTTTTTTGCATTGATGGTTTAGATTCCCCAGAAGCTCACACTTCTTAAGGGTAGAATATGGATGTTAGTGTGCCCTAGCTCACTTTGGAAGCAGATTTGCAATCATATTTCAAGTTCTACTGGCCTAATCTTAAGGAGCAGCAAAATATTTTCTCAGATAGCTGACTAAATCTATCTCCATAAGAACTAATATGACAAAGTGCCACTTAAGATCATTAAAGGAGAGTAATACATTTTAATCAGCAATTATATGAGGAAGGACAAACCAAATGCTATAGCAGTAGGTCATTTTATAAATTCAGTATTTGTGGCTATCTCCCTTTCAAAACGCATGATGCTATTTCCTGGAAACATCAGTCTTAAAAAACTATTGTCAAGTAAACAAGCCTTGTGTTTCTCACAGCCTTCATGTCTGTGTAGTCTGGGTTTAATTTTCTGTTAAGTACGGGTAGTGTTGGGGGGGAGGACTAAGTTTGAAGTTCTAATGTAGTCAGGCTGGAATCTGTCACTCAGCTTATTGCATGTTGATGACTCAGTGCAGTTTCAGCTGTAAGCAGACCATGATTTATGGACACCAAGTGAACTCCTGCGGCAAAAACCAGCCATGAGATCAGAGCAGCAATAGGGCCCTTTTTTGGCAGGAGACAGCGCCTGCATTTTTCTCATTCATGCCAAACTGCTTTGCACGGCAATTAGCTCTGTCCTCATTTAGTCTCCAGTCCCAAAGGGTAATGAAAGTCATATATCATCTTCAAGGCTGCTAATTATCCAGCTCAGTTACAGGTAGGCTTTGTAACTGTGAGAAGGGCCTGTCTGCTTGATATTTATTGCTCTTCCAATAAGCAAGCAAAGGAGAAGGGGGGGGAAAAACTTTCTTGAAAGCTTGCCCATACCCCTTGCCTCAGATCCTCGACATACCTTCTGCAAATGTGCTAGTCAAAGGGGAAATGTCTTCATTCCACATATCCATTTTTCATGCTGTAACTAAACATTCAGCAAGAACAGAGAGCAAGTGCTTGAAACATGAGAGAACATTCATTTGGGGTGAGCTTGTCTCTAGTCATTTGCTTGTGGAAAGACAATCTTCTGAATACACAGCCATGAAAACAGGAAGAAGGGCAAGAGGGAAGAATGAGGAACTTTTTGCTCCTCCTCCACTCCTTTCTCCTCTCAGCCCTTCAACACAAACCACAGCAGTGTCTTGGGAGACAGGTCTTGCAACTAGAAGCTGTCTTTTGCTGTTGTAAATCTACTGGCCAAATCAACAGCCCAGATTTTTGAGTGTCTACTCTGCCAAGGAATGAACACCTTCCTGAACTTGGATGAAATCCTGTTATGTTTTGAAAAATTTTGGTTTGCTTCTGATTCATGTCTTTTTTTTTAATTCTCTCTAATACTTATTTAGATCAGCAAGCCTGAAGATTGAGAGGTTGAGGTGAAGGAGTTGCCAGATACCTTCTGTAACTGCCCAGTAAAATCTCACCCTTCATGGAGTGAAGAAAAGTTTTCTCCATTATTCAACTTCCACTGGGTGCCTTTTTGACACTGGTGGCAATGGCTGCTAGGAAAAAAAAACTATTGTGCATATGCAGGAAAGTCATTTCCAGCACAGGGCATATCAGTGTATATGATATGCAGCTGACCTGTGCATGCACAGCATGCATGATGTGACAGTACATGTCAAAGCATGACATTGATCTCTCTGGCTTTTTCAAGGCTCTCATTTACTACAGGGTCCATTGTCTCAGAAATCCTCAAGACAACCTTGTGTAGAAAGGTGGCTATCAAAGTAAACAGGTTGAAAGGAGGAGCTGGGGCAGAAGCAGTCAGTCAAGTTGAGCAAAAAAAGACCTATGGCTGGAGGTGCAATGGGCAGGAGGAGCAGATATGCTCATTGTGCACAATGAGGGCAGTGTGACTATACTGATAGAAGACAGGGAAGATACAAACCTATTGTCTTAGCAGGCACAATGCTGACAAGAGAGTACTCTGCTAGGTATACAGCTTTTTTGGGTGGGGAGCTGAACTGCAGCACAGTGGGAGTTCTGCAGACTTTCAAGGCTTTGAACTGCGGTGTGGCATTGGGAGTGGTCCAGCACTGCTCTGGTGCCTCTGGGTATCTCTGCTGGGTTCATTCAGGCCTGACTTTCATTTATGTCAGCAGAAGGAAAGCACATAGAGAGCAGGGACGTGAAAGAAAGGGGAGAAGTTCCTCATTCTTTTTTACAGCTCCTCTTCCTGGCTTTACTGTTGTGCAATAATGGAGGATAAACTTTCATAAGCAAATGTGATTTTATTTTTCTTTGTGTTGTGACCGTGTTGCACAGATTTCACCTTCTTTCTGGCCTGGGGGAAGCACTAGAAAGCTGGATGAGATCCAAGAGGTTCACATGCCGAGATTCAGGGGAGCATTGTGAAAGAGTGGGTGCTCATCTATCATATATTGGCAGGTTCCCTTGGTCTGAGCAGTACTCATCTGATTTATACCAGTCACAGAGGTACCCTGAAAACCTTGAGTAATTTGTCTGTCTTCGCCAAGTTTCCAAACCTGTTGACTTGAACTTTCAGTAATTGCATTCCAAGTGCTCTGTGCCCCACCCTTCCTGGAAATAGGTATCCACACAGCTCCTTCTGACAGCCGTGGGAACTGCTGTTGTATATCCTACTGCACAACAGAGCACTGGTGTCTGTATCCTGCTGTCTTGCAGGATCAAGGCTTGAGGCACCGTGCCACTGGTGGTGACGTGAAGGGCAGCGAGTTGGAGAGGAGTTGTTGTTCAGGATTGGAGTGGTGATCCATTTAATCTGATACCTTGGCACTGATAATGGATAGCGCTAACTGCTGTAGAGGAAGCTGTCCCTTCTCTCCTATTACTTATTTTTTTCTCTGATATGGGTTTAAATTACTCTTTCTTTTTTCCCTCAATTGTAAGAATTTCTGTTTCTAAAAAAAAAAAAAAAAAAAAAAAAAAAAAAAAAGGTTTTTTTTAAATTTTTATTTTTTTTCCCCCCTAGATTTCCTTTTTTCTTTTCCTTTAATTTTTTTTTTTTTTTTCCCCAAAATTAAAAAATTTTTTTTTTAAAAAAAAAAAAAAAAAAAAAAAGAAAAAAAAAAGGTTGATTTTACACTTTTCATTCTGTAGTCCCCTAGACTTCACTTTCTACATTTCCTTGAAGTTTTTCTTCAGTCTTCCTTGTGAATTCAGGTGAGAGTGGGAGATAGACACAGGAAGAAAAAAATGTTAAAGGTTTCATCCAAATCCTGCTGAAGCCACTAGTGTATTGCCTCTTCTACCATTTGGTTTACATTTGCCTTCTAAGACAGTTTATCATGTAGTAGTAATTACCATGATACCAATATTGAATGTAGTTTTTGGAAGTAATAATCTCTGGGATGAAGAAGAGAAAGTAATGAAAAGTGAATGTTCAAGCCTTACAGTTTTCTGTCCAAAAAACCTTCTCTTAGAATTTCATTTCACTTGGTTTAATTTTTACATGTACTGTGTTTTGAAACAAATATTTGTCCATTCTATATGTTTCCATTTGCATTAGCAGCCATTGTATCATAAAGACAGTATCTCAAATGCTTATTCTTTATTACTAATGTGATTAGTTGTTGTGCAGCAAATAATATGGGAATCTGTTCTTTCCTTCTATCACTAAAAAGGGGTGATACTTGGGTGTAGTTTTGTATCAGCCATGGCTAATTTATTTTTTTTAACTGCTGAAAAGTCAGTGAACGGGTGAGTGTCTGTCCCCTGTCCTTGCTGTTGTGCCAGCAGCCCCAGTCAGGCAGCTGTGCAGGCAGCTGCAGTGGAGAGCAGATCTGGCTGTCTGCTGAGGTTTCTAACCACACATGCTGACACAAAGTGTGGAGGAGAGACAGGTGAGATGGTAGAAAGGAAGGTCTGTCCTTTTCAGTAGCACTTGAAAGTTCAAATAGATGGAAATTGCCATGAAATCACATCCTTAGTATAGCTGCATCTGTACTGTTTTGGATTCAGTTTATTAGTTGCCTTCTTCATCAGGTGAGAAAAAATAAGGAAAACATAGACATGCTCAATGTGTAGAGAAACATACAACACAAAAAGACACTGTTTTTCACTCCATCCATTGAAACAGTTTTAGCTGTAAATACTGCTGATATTTTACATTATCTATATACTATATTGGTGCTGCTGCAAATCTAAACAAAAAGACTGTTTTTGGCATTATGTGGTATACTGTGTTCCTTGCAGGCAAAATACCTGTTGTGCTTATAACCAATACAGATAGTTTTGTCCCATTTATGGATACATCAACACTAGAAGTGATGAGAGAGACAAACCTCATGAGCATGAGGAGATGTAGAACCAAGAAGGGCAGGGAAGGGGACAGATCTGTGCTTGTTTTGTAGAACAGTTTTCAGTCTAAAAACCACCATGATTATGCAAACACAGCCAAAGGACCTCTAGATTTGAGGTCTAACCTTTCAGTATGCATCCTGGAGTCAGATCCTCAGGTGCTCAGTGAGGAAAAACACTCATTGGAGTCTGGCATAAAATTTTGTATAAAAATACTGAATATGCAGTAGCAGCTGTGGGTTGACAAAGCTAACATAGGATTATACCCCACATCATATGCTTCAGCACTTTATACAGACTATGTTTAAATTAATTTTTAATTAGGTCATTATATAGATAGAAGATCTGCTCATCTCAAGTTTCTTAACCACAGCTTTGCCTACAGGTCTCTCTATCAGACAGTTGGATGATGCCAGCACCCAGCTTGAGCTGGAAGTGCTCAAACCCCACAGCAATGAGAGTAATATTAAAAGCCCTGATAGAATCAGACAACACCCTCCATTATATCACGATTGCATTTCCATCCTCATGCTCAGTCTTCTTATAAAGAGCCTGTGGAGGGTGGGGGTTCATGACTGGAAAACCTACATGCCATGGAGAGCCAAAGATATCTATGTATAATGATGCTACCTGTAACCTCTGTATAGGTTTTGATGATTAAGTGCAAGGTCAGCCCACCCAAAGTGAATCATAATGAATTGTTGGTTCAGAGATTGCAAACCACACATCTTCTCCCTCTTCTGGTTGGGGAAGATTTTGTAGATATACATGCCTAATGAAATGTTACAGGGCCAGTTGCCTGGAATAGTATTACCTGCTTTGGAAATGCCTTCTCTGTTCCAAATCTGTCCCCTGTTGTGAGATAAGCTATTCATGTACATAGCTTGCAGCATGAATACATATGGTTGAGAAAGTACTGGCTTTATAGACCAGGAATCAAGCTACATATGAAGCCATTATGTTTGGGTTCATACAGGAAATATGTGGCCCACTGAGGAACAGGCCACAGATCACTTAAGGTCCAAGTATTGTGCTTAACCAGAGATTATCCTTATCCCCTTGGTACTTACATGTTAACAATCTCTTCATTAGATGTTCTTAGTCCCATTAACATATTGTCCTTGGAGCTTCCAACCTACTCCAGTGTGTAACAGGCTGACAAGAGTTATAATGACATAATTCAGAATTATTTTTTTTTTTCCGTCCATCAGAAATACCCTCATAAAAGTGATTTCCATGAGGCAAGAGGGCATGGACATTTCATAAGTTTTCAGTATGACTTTTTAAGGGTAGCTTCATCAGGAGATTAGCTTCAGACTGGTCAGATGGAAGGTAAAGGCTGTTGACCTAAATTGACACAAACTGTAAACTTGACTCAAAAATTCTTCAGAAAACACGTAGTTTGTTCTTTAAGCTATAACTAAACTTTTTGGAATTATATTCAGTCTTGTTTTAATTTCTAGGAAATCCTGTTCTCGACCTGTGTGGAACCATATTACACTTCAGTGATGGGAGGTAATCCAGCTGTTGAACTTTTGTCCAGCCATTCCACACCTCTGGAATCTCATCATAATTTGAATCAACTGAAGGTATGGAGGGGTTAGATGATGAACACATCTGAATGAGTGTTGAAGCCAATGACTCATCTCAGTCTTTAATTTCATTCCTTTTCAGATTGTTTATCTAGAAAGAGCAGGGCAGGGAATGTGTAATAGTATATATATGCTGTTTATTTAGATTGATAGTAGGAAGCTAATTCCTAAGTGGAAGCTCTGCTACAAAGCAGAACAAGAGAGAGAATGATTTGCTATAGGGATATCATGAATGTAAAAATGACATTATTTTTGGTTTATGTGTAACAAAATAAGGTAGTAACTTTGATCAAAGTCTGTTTGAGATCCTTCATTGTTACTGGTTTCCATTCAACTCCTTCCAGCTTCACTATGATTTGATGGCATTCAGCGGCCAAAGCTTTGTGATATATTTGCTGTGGTTTTATCAATGCCCTACAAAGGCTCATCTCTTCTCTAGTTCTTGGTTGTGGCAAGCCTGAGGATGGAAAACTAAGCTGCACTGAAGCATTTCAATATCCTATTTCACTGCAAACTCGCATTAAATTTGCTATTCTCTTTGAAGTCAGCAGAAAAACCCTGACTGACATCAACTGAGTATCTGGTTCTGTGTTTCTGACAACATTACTGCTTGTCTAGTATAGCAGTCCCTGTGGCCGCTGAGAGTGAAAAGTAGCTGAGACAGTTTCTCAGAGGTCAGGAATACTAAGAGCCCAGATAATTCACCCTCTAACTAGCTTGGCATCTCCTTCCTCTGTTTTTTTCATCTTGTTCTAACTCGTTAGTACCACTGCCACTGTGTCATAGGTCTGTGCTGAATTGTCAATAACCTACAAACAGGAGGATGGAGGTAGCTGTTGGACATGAAAGGGGGAAGGTTAGCAAATATTTTGCTTGCCCAAGTGGGAATGTGCTCTGAAAGCTGGCTATTTCTCTGAATATAGATGTTACAGAGGATTTTCTGTAAGACACAGGCATCCTGCCTCCAAAAATAACTTCTGCCTGATCTTTCAAAACCCTTCATAATGTACCTTGCCAGTTATATGTTGCTGAGCAGGAGGGTTGAGAGGATTATTTCAGCTGTGGCAATCAGTTTACACCTTGAACCACAAGATCGGATTACTTTTGGTATTTAATTTTGAAATATTTCCCCCAGATGTACAGTACCTTTGCATGTTTCCTAAATGAATTTCATTCTGTTTCCTGCTCTTATTTCTAAGCTTTCTCAGGTCCTCTTTGTTACTTCTCTGTCTTCACTTATGTTTGCAACACTTCCTGATTTAGAATCATCTGCAAATTTAATTATTGCATTAGCTCTTTATATCACCTGATCAGGGGTTTTAAAATATTACTGAAATATAAAAAAACTTGAGTTTAACACAGTCTGCAAACTTCCCAAGGGGCAGTTCCCTCAAATCATTTATTCTTGGGGAGTTCGTGTACGGTTAGTGTGTATGACACTGTGGATANGGAGGGGTTAGATGATGAACACATCTGAATGAGTGTTGAAGCCAATGACTCATCTCAGTCTTTAATTTCATTCCTTTTCAGATTGTTTATCTAGAAAGAGCAGGGCAGGGAATGTGTAATAGTATATATATGCTGTTTATTTAGATTGATAGTAGGAAGCTAATTCCTAAGTGGAAGCTCTGCTACAAAGCAGAACAAGAGAGAGAATGATTTGCTATAGGGATATCATGAATGTAAAAATGACATTATTTTTGGTTTATGTGTAACAAAATAAGGTAGTAACTTTGATCAAAGTCTGTTTGAGATCCTTCATTGTTACTGGTTTCCATTCAACTCCTTCCAGCTTCACTATGATTTGATGGCATTCAGCGGCCAAAGCTTTGTGATATATTTGCTGTGGTTTTATCAATGCCCTACAAAGGCTCATCTCTTCTCTAGTTCTTGGTTGTGGCAAGCCTGAGGATGGAAAACTAAGCTGCACTGAAGCATTTCAATATCCTATTTCACTGCAAACTCGCATTAAATTTGCTATTCTCTTTGAAGTCAGCAGAAAAACCCTGACTGACATCAACTGAGTATCTGGTTCTGTGTTTCTGACAACATTACTGCTTGTCTAGTATAGCAGTCCCTGTGGCCGCTGAGAGTGAAAAGTAGCTGAGACAGTTTCTCAGAGGTCAGGAATACTAAGAGCCCAGATAATTCACCCTCTAACTAGCTTGGCATCTCCTTCCTCTGTTTTTTTCATCTTGTTCTAACTCGTTAGTACCACTGCCACTGTGTCATAGGTCTGTGCTGAATTGTCAATAACCTACAAACAGGAGGATGGAGGTAGCTGTTGGACATGAAAGGGGGAAGGTTAGCAAATATTTTGCTTGCCCAAGTGGGAATGTGCTCTGAAAGCTGGCTATTTCTCTGAATATAGATGTTACAGAGGATTTTCTGTAAGACACAGGCATCCTGCCTCCAAAAATAACTTCTGCCTGATCTTTCAAAACCCTTCATAATGTACCTTGCCAGTTATATGTTGCTGAGCAGGAGGGTTGAGAGGATTATTTCAGCTGTGGCAATCAGTTTACACCTTGAACCACAAGATCGGATTACTTTTGGTATTTAATTTTGAAATATTTCCCCCAGATGTACAGTACCTTTGCATGTTTCCTAAATGAATTTCATTCTGTTTCCTGCTCTTATTTCTAAGCTTTCTCAGGTCCTCTTTGTTACTTCTCTGTCTTCACTTATGTTTGCAACACTTCCTGATTTAGAATCATCTGCAAATTTAATTATTGCATTAGCTCTTTATATCACCTGATCAGGGGTTTTAAAATATTACTGAAATATAAAAAAACTTGAGTTTAACACAGTCTGCAAACTTCCCAAGGGGCAGTTCCCTCAAATCATTTATTCTTGGGGAGTTCGTGTACGGTTAGTGTGTATGACACTGTGGATATGCATAAAACTACTGAATAAAAATTGCTGATATAAATTAATGTCTTCTTTGCTCTGAAGGACTTCATCTACAGACACCTCAAAGGTGCAAAATAGCAAATAGGGAGTGGCACGTGGTTGCACAAATGAACAGCTGAGATTTCTACGGGAAGGCTCTAGCAAAGGTGAATTAAAAGCTGTCACAAACGTACTTCATCCTATATGTGAAAAAATAAAGATTACTGTAGGAATAGAAGACTCAGTCCAAATAAGCCTGAAAGTTCTTTCAAGGAGCAGGAATAGTGAAGAAGTAGTAGTAGTTTTGTGGTGCTTGAAAATCGTGTTTTGAAATAGGTTTATTGTAAGTGGAAACCAAATAGCTGAGAAGCAAGATTATGAAAAGAATATTTGAAATAGCCATTGAAACACAAAGGGAGTAAGAAAGATGTGAGACAGAAAAAGGGTGTGTTGATGTAGCTGAGGCACCAGGTGACTAATATATGAATTCTGAGCAGTAGAATAAAGGCAGATTTTTTTAGACCATCTAAAAAACATAGTTGAATGTTTACTAACGTGTAACATAATATATACATTGATTCATTTTTTCAAAATTTAGCTGTTCAGCAGTTTAATAAGAGTTTGTCTGGTGAGTTCCTTATGCAACCTCTTTGTTACTGCTTCATGCAACCTCACAGTTCTTGCAGGTTATTTTTCCTGTACTTGTTAGACTTCAGTGGAGATTCCTTACTGTGCTGACATTCCTTACCTTTTGTGATTACCTATATTCTTGATACAGAAGAAAGAACATAATGAGATATTTACTGTTTACTGTTTTGTTTTGTTATTTGTTTGTTTGGGGTTTTTTTTTAATGCAGCATGAGCTGTCTCTTGCATTTGTATTTGGTGGCTTTTAGATTATTATTTAATAGCTCTATACCCAGTATAATAATTCATATTTCTCAATTACTGCCACTGTGTTTTTTAGGTACTTTATTAGGCCCAATCATGAACCAGGTGCTAGGTGCTGAGTAAACACAAAGTGAAAGCATGGGCTTTGTCCCAGTGAATTTGCAACTTATTGAGTGTTGTCTCACATTCTGTGAGACACATTCTGTTTTCGTGTTTGGAACTAATAACATCATCTTTTAAATATCATTAGTGTTCTAAAACATAGTCTTCACCAAAGAAGATATTAATAAATATGCTTTGGCAGAATGAAACTGGAGAGGTTCTTTGGGTTTCATGATTGTGTTTTTAAACCAAAGTCTCATTCCCAAGAGCACAGAAAAGTGATGTTCACATAGTGCTTAAACCAAAATGGTGCTGTATGTGTAAGATCTTGTCATGCTGCCCAAAGATATTTTCATGCAGGGGATTTGGCATTCACGTAGTCAAACTTCACACACCTAGTCTGGGCATCTAGGCAGTTTGTGGACTCTATAAAAAGAGATGTACAACTACACCTCCATTGTCCTCTGGAGGTTTCACTTGCACATGAAGCCTAGGTCCTGCTCTAGAGGTCTAAGGGAAGACCATGTCACTGTCCAGCTGTGTATCCACACTGCTGTCTCCAAGTCAGGGCCTGAACAGGCAGAGTCTCCATGGTGAACAATTATATTGGGTTTTTTTCAGGTATATCATTGACCATAGAGCAACTGTTCACTGGTGTAATTACAGAAATACTTAGGAATCAGCTTTACTGAGAGGATGGGCAGCAGGGAAAGGAGATCATCTTGTATCTTACACAGAAAAAGAGACTCAGTTGGAGAGGGTCATATCAGGAGCTTGTCTGTAAATAAAGGCCTGCCCTCAGCAGGCTACAGTCCAGTAGAAAAAAAATCAAAATGGCTCAGTGCATTCCTCTAGTAATCTCACTTATTAGGCAATTTTAATATAGCTGTAACAAGTTTCCTTTAAGCCAGACCTTGGGTAAGGCTTTAGAAATGCTCAGCTGTGCCATGTGGCTTGTAACAAATATCACAAAGTATTGATTTATTCTATAACCGCTCACTGCCATGTGTTATGTAAATAACAATGTTTGATAGAGTGCGTAGCTCTTCATGCTGTAATGCATGGGTCTTGGGGAGGTCTTAAGTCAAAAGACAAAAGGCCAACTGCCTTCAGTTGTCCTTGGGATGTGTGCATGACACTGCACCTGCACACACATGTGCCAAGCCCTTCCCTTCTGAGTGCATCTTACAAGAAATAGTTCAATGTTTTATCTAGTTCTGCTCTGGGTGGGCATAATCTTCTAATTTCATAACTTTGAATTTTCTCACTTTGTCTCCACTTTTAATATTGTCAGTAATTCTCCACTGGAAAAACTAAATTCACAGTACTTTCACTCCATATGCTCATATAAGATATACACTAGAAAAAATAATGCAGTCTGAAAACACCATTAATTGTACTTCAGCTTGTAGGGTCCAGAGCAGCCTTATTCTGTTTTCCCACAGCCAAGAGAAAGCCTCAAGGCCAAAACGTCACTTCAGATTTCTTTTGATCTTAACTTATATTTTATTAACTCCTTTAACTTCACTGTGAGTGTGCAAGGAAACGTGTATATTCTTTTTCATATAAAACCAGTATTGTCCTTACATCTTGCGTGCAAATGTATGGACAGTTTTTCATGCAAAGGATTATTTAGATGTAATCTATATGCCTTCTGAGTTACAGATAAGAAGGAGAGGGCAGCATTTATTCTGCAGTGTTTATGATTTATTCCCCTTTTATTTTCTCTCTTTAACTCCATCCAAAATATTTTTGAGAGTCTTAGTGAAATATAATACTTGAAGCCTTTAATGACATTTTTTCATCTCTGAATTGCAGAGTGCTTTTCAGGGCTTAATTAAATCTTACAGCGTGCCTTTCAGGTGTGTGTAATTTGAATGCATCCATTCCTGTTTGTGAGGAAACTGAGGCAGGGAGTGGTGAGTTACTCAAGGCTGCGAGCCAAATAAAATGTCAGCATAAGAATTATGGTCCAGGAGATCTGATTAGTATCATGTAAGTCTAGAACTCTTTGGTTCTTTAAATTTTCATCAAATAGACAACACAAATGATGGCCACCTGATCTGGCAGAGTATACAAATAGCTTCTCCAGACTCTTCCATTCCTTAGCCTTTGTGATGACTAATGGATTATGCCTCAGTCCAGTTTTGGGGCCTCTCAGATTTTTGGACATGTCAGATGTTTGCTCAGCCCTCAAACACAATCAGAATAAAACAAGTGGATGGTTTCATTCTACCTCTGTCATCTTCTCAGCATATGATGCAGGCTTTTCATTCCTTTCCACTGACAGTCCTGATAGGGTGGAATCTAAAGGCATCCATCAAATCTTAAAGTCATGTCCTTCTACAAGATCAACTCTGTACTGTTAGTTGTTGTGAAAGATATGGGGCTTCTTGCCTGTTCCTTGCCAGTTGTGAAGGGGGAGTTTTTCATCTATCTCCTAACTGAAAAGCATTTAATGCAGCCTGTCCTCTTCTGCAGGTAGGTAGGTGGGAGGGAAGAAAGCTGCTGGGAGAAAAGGATTCATTTACTCAGTATGTTTATCTTACAAAGTTCCTATATGGATTCAGTCAGCAGCAACTAGTACCCAAACACAATATCTGATGATTGTATAGGACAGGCCATAAAGCAGCACATGGCAGTGGGTTAGGAAAATAGGCAGATATCTTTTCAGTGTTCAGAGGTTGAAAATCACCACTGTGACCAGAGCCTGACTGTGAGGTGAACAGAGCTCTGTGAGCATCTTGTGTATGTCTGGCTCCCCATTCTGTTCTCTTACCTGCAGAGGAGATGGTATTATGTAGCCTGTCTGGAAGACCTGGAACTGATGTACACTGGAATTGAAAAGCGGGGTATGGCTATTTCTTTGAAGGTATGTGAAACAAAACTGAAATTAAGGATATGAGAGATGACATAGAGTGTGCGAGCTGAGAGGGCCCTTCTCTTTGTACCATCACAGTGAGAAAAGGTCTTCTGGCCATGGGACAGGTTCATAACAAGCAGAGCAGTAGTTTTAATGTGTTAAGGAATCTATCTTTGGGAAGTCAGAGGTGTGAATTAATTTCTCATTCTCTCTGCAGAGAAGCCAAAGATTGAATGATGTCCCTCTGTCACAAGAAATAGATCTTGGACATAGAGAGGACACCTGCTCTTGAATGCACGGTTCTTCACTGCCTAGCTTTGCTGGAACTTCAGCCTGTGCTGGGCAAGCACGACTGCATGTGGGCTTTCCAAAGCCTGAGGAGGACTTAGCAACCATGATGTCTGACTCCAGTCTCTGCAGGTACGGTATACAATGTGGTATACAGACTGTTGTCAGTGTGCTGTGGGACGGTAGCCACTAGGCAAGTATAATGGAAACAAAAAGAAGTTATTTCCAGCATTACCAGCCTGGTCCCTTAAAAGTACTCGCCTGAGTGTGAAATGGCTCCTCATGGTCCTACAGAGGCCAGTCTTCCATTGCTGTTTTATGAAATGGTCACTGCATGGTTTGTCTTTCTATCAGTATAATATAATCAGATTACAAATGAGACCATGCAATTGTTGAATAATTTTTGGCACTTACTGTTAATCATCTTTCTAATACCTTTCTTTTCTCCTTCACGCTGACCTCTTCTAACAGTGAAGTCAACAGCTGTGGCCACGTGCACAGGACATACTTTGACAGCAGCAAAACTCAGCTGACAGACTCTGGAATATATTATTTCAGCAGCACCATCCGAGTCTGTAGCTGGCTCTTCTATAACTGTATTGAAGGTTGAAGGACCTTGTTTTTTTTCTCCTTTTCATCTTTCCACTATACAAGCATTACAGAGGGACCTTAAAGTATGCATAGGAAAACAGGCCTTGGGGACAGGTCTTTATTTCAGGGTTAGAAACCCAGCTTTTTTTAATTTACAAGTGCTCGGATGTGTGTAAATCTATTTCACTACCCTAACTTCACATCAAAGTATTTGAGCTGTGCTGTACTCAATGAGAGCAAGAGCACATGTTTGTCATTGCATAAGCAAAACAGAAATACCTTTGGGAATAGGGAGACAGAGAACTGAGTACAGTGCATCTTGGAGGATTTGCTGCTGATTTCAATGACAGAAGGTTGGGGTTTTTTACAGTATTAATAGTCCTCCAGATTAAAACCTATGAAACAAACACCATTTTGAACCTTACTTATGATTGAAGCTATTTCACAAGGATCTTAGACTTAAACCTCTGTGTGGGGCTGACTTGGGAGACTCGAGGCCACCAGGAAGGAGTGCAGAAAGTGCAAAAAGTGCCTGGAAGCCTAATTCACCTCTCACAGATCACAGACCACTCCTGTTGACCCCACTGCCAAACCCCCTCAGCTCTCAGGAGAGCCACGGCAGGAAGTCAGTTGTGTGTGTACTGGGAGATATTTCTGCTGAGCCCATGCTGGGGAAAGCAAGAGGAATTCCTTGGGAGTAGAGAGACCATTCTCAAGATCAGGATGCATCCCAGCTCTTCGGTGAGAATGAGGGGTGTTTGAGTGTTTAGTTTGCAGGAACATTAGCTGCACCTTTCATTTGTCCTTTGAAGATTATTTTTTGCTCTGTGAAATGGCTAAAAAAAAATGACAAACCATTGCACAGGCACACATACAAAAAGGAAGAAAACACAATGTTATGGGAAGAAGCTGAGATTCTATCTGCTTTATTGAATGATCCTGGAACACAGTAACAAGGGGACAGTCGCGTGCTTAATCATCTCACTCTTACAAGTGGAAACGATGCTTGACAACAGAGTATAGTGATATGAATGTAAGAGTTGGGGAAAGGAAAAAAAAAACCTAGGGAACAAAATAAGCATAAAATGTAAACAAAATTCTGCTAGGAGTATTTGTAGTGACAGATGCTTTGGTAGATAGGGCAAAAAATATATTCCTTTCTCCTAAAGGGCAATACGTGGAAGTCCATCAAATAAACTTTGTCCTGGCATATTTTATTTTTACATGGAGGAAAAGGAAAAGATCTTTTTTGATGTGGGCTTTTTTTTTCCCTTCTGCTGTTTTTTCCCTTTCTGCCATACCAGAAAAAAAAAAAAAGATCATGGAAGATAAGCCAGGCAAAAGAAAAAAAAAAAAAGAAAAAAAAAAGGGTGGGGGAGAAGGGGAGGGGGGAAGGGTTACTCTGAGTATCAGAGAGGGGGCTAATTGTCAAGGTTATATCTCCAAAGATGATTGATGTGAGGCTGGGTTTTTCTGTCAGCCTGTCACAAAGCAGGAATGTTTAATGTTCTCATTATTGGTTACGCTGTTGTGTATATTTCTCTGTCAGCACTGCGGACCCATCTGAACTGCCAAGGCACTTCAAAGCCCTGCAGGTCATTTATCATCCTCCTGACGCTGCGAATGTTCAGCCTCAGCTGAGTGCCAGGGATTTGTTATGACTTGAGAGCCAGCTGACAGACAGGTCTGCTGCAAAAAGGATTCCTTTTTGTCACACTGCGAAAACATCAATGTTCCTATAATGGCCTACAACTGTCAAAGGGGACTGCCACCTGACAGTTGTGTGGTCTCACTAATTTGCAGCCCGGTGACTTGTTTCCTTGAGTTTAGATTCAGTTACGGTGTCACATGCAAACAGGTCACCATCTGTTGTCCTGTGCCAGGGGGCACATGGTAGGGGGTGGAGGGGTGGGGGAAAGAGGGGGGTGAGAGAGAAAGAGAGGAGGAAAAGATGAAGTGGCAAACCGGGGGTGGGGGAGATGCGAAGGGAAAATGAAAACGCCTATGCAAATCAAAACCATCTCTTTATTTCAGATTCCCATTTCCTGAGTGTTTCTAGCCCACCACAATGTGAATCTCTGAAAGTTGTGAGGAAAATTGGGGCAGGGAAAGAAAGGACCTTGCAGACAGCCAGAGCTGGGAGTGGGGGGGGTGGGGGTGGGCAGGGAGAGAGAGAGAAATATCAGAGCTTTGTTTCCTTTCCCAGGCCATGACATGATTAATCGTTTTCTTCTGATCTAATTTTGGAACATGAAAAACAGCACATTTGTCTTGAAGAAAAATGATGTGCCGTACTGCACAGATGGAAATTTCGAGCAATGAAAAAGATTAAAGTGAAATTCCACTCCTTAGACCTAATCATGAGTTGTAGATTATTCTGTCGTTCTAACCAGATGGTAGGCTTGATTCCACAACCCCCTTCTTATATTAATGAATACTAGACTGTTATATTTGACTTAGGTAAGTGAAATGTCTATCAAGCCTAATGGACTGCCAGCCAGCATAACACATGTTATACCACTGAGGGTCCTTGCTGCATTTTTCATGTTTTATACTAATGTAGAACATTTTGTTTCCTACTGTTTTCCATCATTGTCACTGTTTGCTAAATATTTTCACATGTAGGGGGAAAAAAGTAAAAAACTTGTGTCCAGAGCTAATTTCCTCACGTTGGTCGCAGCTATAATTCTACAAGTAAAACAGTCACCCGAAGCCATGCATACAAGAACTCAATAGTAACTTGATTAAGTTCCCAGTCAACAAGACTGCACTAGGCTGTATGTTAACAAACCTAATTATAGGCAGCATGGTGATAAATTGTGCAGGGTGCGTGTAGCACATCTCTGAGGTCATGTCTAGAAAAGAAGTTTTGCCCCAGGGGACAGGGATGGGGTGTCATTTCTAAATAAAGTAAACAGAGGTTCACTGATGTTTCCCATTGGGTCGCCTTCCGCTTTCTGACAAATGTTTTTCTAGCAGGGGTGTCCCAAGAGATCCTCACAAGAACGGAAGAACAGAGGAGCAGAGGAATGATAGGCTGGGGGATTCTTTTTAACCTTTCCAACTGTGCAATGCTGTGACCGCCATGTAATTTCTACCATGCTTGGGCTTGTCAGAGTCATGGGTACTGGTAATCAGATATTGGGATGGATGCCACCACTTGTGTTTAGAAACCATGTTATCATTTTCAGCAGTTAACTGAACAAAATAATACTTGTCGCATGTGCTGAAAGTGAGAGCAGGGTGGGATCTCTTCCTTGTACATAAAGTGAAAGGTAAGAATACTCTGGTGTCTTCTGTTGCAAAGGCCACAGCTGGGCCTTTGTTGTGCCCAGCGTGTGCGTGAGGGTCTGTCCCTGCCTGCGTCGGGGAGCAGGCCACCAGGTAGAGGAAGCGTTGCTGCTCACTGCTAATTTTAGACATTGAAAGAATCAACAGGATGCATGGATCAAGTTACTCTCTGCTTAGGAGAGAAATGAGTCCAGAAACTTGAGTAAGCAGGCAAGAGTTGTCCAAATCTGGGCTTACTGAATTGTGATAGATACAGTAAAGTTATAATGTTCATTTAGGCTAAGCAAATCCTGGTAAAGAAAAGCAAGGCCGCAAAGTACTCTTCCTCATCGAGCAACTGGGAAACCTACAATTTGAAGAGAATCTTTTTGATAATGGAATTTATAACTTACATCGTTGCTTTAGTGATTTTGTTCTCTTTTTTTTTTTAAACTGTTTTCTTTAACGTTAGAAACCTGAACTCCAAAGGGCATGCCTTCCTCAGCAGATCTACCATTGATGTTAACTACTGGAAAAGGACTTTTGGATTGCACTGTAGAATAAATGCTGAATGACCCCTCCAGTGTGAGTACCCTGCACTTTGGATCCTCTTTGTTGACAATTTTCCTTTTTCTCACACATATAAAAATTTTTAAAAGGAGAAGGTAAGGAAGTCCTGAGCAGACTGACAATGTTTTGATCACTGCATCTTGGCCACACGAAAAGCTAACAAATTGAAAGGCTCAAATTAGTGTGTCTCAAAATGTTTTTCTTTGCAATTGATTTGAATTAACAGAAGTATTTTTTGTATTTTTACTGACCAGATCTGTCCAAGAATACAAGCTAAAATACCAGGAGGCTTTCACCACATTTCTGTTATGGTTGGATTTATATTCTCGTTTAGTCCTCATTAAAGCTTGTTCTCGTGGGACTCAAAATGTTCATTGATAAGAATTCCTATGCAAAATGTCGTGTGGCAGGCTTTTTCAAATCATTTAGGACAAAATTGCCCCTTACCTTACGTTTACTGAGAGAAGTATAGAGGAGTAAGTTACCCCTTTAAAATGATCTGCGCAGATTACCAGCCTGAGTAGTTCATAACCTCTGGGGAAACTGGCTTTTTGCAGTGTTGCTTCTCTTCTGCGCAGAGCATGCGGAGCTGAGTTGGCAGTGAAGGGAAAGTAATTTGTTCCTGACAAGGGCCAGTAGCAGACTATTTCTTCACTGGAAGAAAGTGACAATCAAGCAGGAAATTGCAACTGCAGCTCCTTATTTGAACTGATCCTTCTTAGGAGCTGGTAGACATATCTTAACTTCGCCTTTAGCTTGTTTTCCTCAGCCTCACAGTTTTGTTTTCTGTGAAATGTCAAGGACCTCGAATTCCTGCAGTGTTTACAGTTTGGCCTGTGGAATTTGTGGCCTGCTCAGAGTGCTGCAGCTTTACAATTTTATCATGAAAGTAACCCAGGAAAGGCAGGCATTGCTCTTCCCTGGTAGCATTTCCTGAGAATGACTGCAGCCTGGGGAGAGGACTTTGACCTGCTGAGGAAGAGAGTAGCACATGTGAAAGGGAGAGCAAGCTGTCTTTTGTTGTTAAATGCTTACTAAGCTAACTTGCTTCCAAAGGCAGAGATGGGTGGCTGGCTGGCTATGCAATAGCTGTATGTAAGCCACAGAAAGCATTGGTTTTTGTGGAAGGGTGTATTATAGCCTTTCTGTTCTGCAGTGGGTTACCACTCTGCTGTAACTTTGATGGATGGAAAGTGATGGGAGCTGGAAATAAAGGTCTGCTGTTTGTGCTCAGTAACCCTGACCAGGAGGGCAGGACCTTGACCACATGGAACATCTGTGAACTATACAGGTCTGCAAGAAGGTTACCTATAGCATGGTTAGCAAGATGTTTGCCAGCTTCCTTGTGTCCAAACTTTGCATGAGTGCCCAGAGCTGGGGTGCTCATACTGTTTCAAGTCGGTATGCCCATGTAGACCTCACAGCTCTGAATCAGCTTCAGGCTATCTTTCTGAAAACAAGAATCCATGACTCCTGACATTTATTATTATAATCTCTTACTTGCTTGGTGGATGGCCTTCTAAACTCCTAGACCATCTGAAGATGGCTTTTCACACACCCTACACTTCTTGGCTGCCTGCCTTACCTCTGAGAAGAATTTCATCCTGAGTGGAGGCTCAGATCATCAGATGTCAAAGCTCTTCTCCTTTTGACAAAGTGGTTCCCTCTGTTGGAACTGAGTGCAAGAGGGGAAGGACCACTCTCTTTTGGATCTGAACTGCAAAACCGTTGCTTACAATAGTTCTCATGAGAGGGGTGACAAGACTTCTTTTTTTTTTCCCTCAAAATGTTTATTTCCATTTTACACATATTTCCAATTTCCTGTCCTCCATGCACTCGTCTCGCTTTTGTGCCGTGTAACTTTCATCAGGTTGTTTCTTTCCTTTCAGATGTGCTCAAGGCACAGCAAAAGTTGATACAATCTAATACAAACTTCCCTGTTTGCTGTATCATAAAATGTAGTGCCTGGTGTGTTCGTTCCACTCCTGTCATCAAGTGCCAGCTTCAGCAGTGCTTAGTACCTCCAGGTTCTTCCTGCTGTCATTTTCACTTCCCCTCAAGGACTAAACATTTAAAAACCAAGAAACCCTAACTGAGATCCTAAGTAACACTTGAACCACATTGATCTTGGGTAAACAGCTCCCAGAGTGTTACCATTCCTGACGTTGAAAGAGCAGATCAGTGAAAGAAAAGAATGTACATACAAATTCTCAGTAATCAGGCAGCCAGCAAATTTCTAAATATTGAATGATTCCTTTAGAAGCCATTAATTTTATGTTTAAACTGACAAACAAGCTAATGAGCCTACCATTTACTCATGAAAGACTTTTATACTATTTTTAATAGGAGGTTTAAGGTTTAATTTTGTGAGAGGAACAAAAAAATGTAAACTTGGGTGCCTTTATTCTCTATTTCTTGCATAAGTATTTATATATTTAACCTATTCTTCATTAAAGTGCTTTTTGCAGTTTACCCAGCAGACAAGTAAGAGGAAAGACTATCACCCTTTGGGCAGAACTTTTTTTGCCCCAACACATGTCTATGTGGGAGGTGATATCAAGTGCTGAAGAAACACCTGATCTTTTGTTGGCCAGAAGCCAGTCTGTCAGCATAGGAGCAGGCTTATATTGAAAGGTAAAACCTAGGTCTTTGGTAAGCAGCAGATTTTCTGCTTAAATACAGCAGAAGAGCTGCCAGACAGCCTACCTTTAGTCAAGATATGACCTGGTACCATGTTTTCTTCTCAAGAAAAACAAAGTCTGCTTGAAGATCTCACTGCCTGAATATGCTCACACATGATACAATTATGCTCAGGGCTTTTGCACCAAGTTGAAGACTTCTCAGGCCCATGAACATGGGTTTTCATGGGGCTAGGGTCAAGTCCACTGCTCATTCTACTTGTTATTGCATCTGTATAGGAAGCTCCAGCTTCAGCATGTAATATTCTTGTTTTATTTAAGCACAAAAGTCATCAACCTGCTGTGTGACTTCACATATTCAAAACAGACTTCTTTGTTTTTTTGTTAGTGGAAGGGATAGAGTTTCCCTGATGCAGTGCCAAATTTATATGGAATTCAAAATGTTCTAGATGAGATGAGGTGTCTGTATACCTCAGGGAAAGCATCATGTCTTTTGGGATGTACCTATAGATACACTAGTATCTAAAGAAAACAGTATTTCTAAATCAAACAGTTGAACACCTAACCCATATCCTGGTTTCTGTTGTTGTTAGTGGGTTTTAGAAGCATATACTCCCTGTAAATTCATGCCTTATTTCCCATAAAGTTTGACAGAAGAGTACTTGGAGAAAGGGTTCAGCATTATTGGTGACTAGCCAACATAAGCTGACAATAGCAGATGACTGTGGTGAAAGACTGACATTTCCTTAGNTCCAGAAGTTTTGAATTTAGCCATGCAGAAGACAGGCAGAAAATAAACTATTGTACAGTACCACCACGGGCTGCTGTGCAGTGGAAAACAAAGAAAAAGCTTACTTTGTATAAAAGCAGAAAGTACATTTTGCCCTCCGTGCCCTTCACAAATGATCTAGTGAAGTTTGCCTTGATTTCAGTACAAGGAACAATTTAAAGAGTATCAGTGTGAGTGCAGAGAATGCAGAAAGGTGCTGCTGCTGCTGTTGCTGCTTTCTTATGTCTTTTTTTCCATGCTTACTCAGTAACATATCTAACTGGGCGTAATACCTAGAGCAAGCAAGTGGAAGAATTATGGTCAACCATCTTTTCTCAGTACTCTGAAAAACATCCAAACCAATTAACATGATTCCAAAAGAAAGGGGGAAAATTGGCAAAGGATGATTTAGACAAACAAGATCTTTAGCATTTTTCTCCTGTCTTGACATCTCTCTCGTTCTACCCAGCAGCCAACAGACAATACAGAAGCAATGGACCACAGCAGGAGGCAAAGCTGCTTTATTGTTAACTCAAGTTATTTCCTGGCCAAAGGATGAATCACAAAGGATCAAGTAGTCATGCCAAATACAAATGTACTGGGAGGGCTACTCAACTAGCGATTAGCCCTTGAGCTTCACAGAGGGACACCTTGAAGTGGCTTCAGCTTTTGCTACAAGAAAGTCAGACAAGTTATCTGAAATCTAAACAAGAAACCTTCTGAGTAATCCAAGCAAGTCCCTTGAAGCCCTGAAGGCAAATCACTGCTGAAATTCTACCCACCCCCGCCCAGACACCAGGACGAAGAGAGCAATGAACAGCAGATTCTCAAGGGACACTGTGCCCTTGCTGCCTTATTAGTTATTTTCCAAATGGTTTAATTAAATATGCTTGCAGGAGAGCTCTCCTGTGTGTGTCATTTGACCTCCCTACAGAAGATCAGGCATGTTCCTGCTGCCAGAGACGGAACCAAAGCAAAAGGCAGTGGTGGAGGGAACACAAATCTGACCACCAGATTTGGCAGGGACAGAGGAAGTTTTTTATCTTCCACCCAGCCTGAGAATATGGTGCCAAATGAGTATAACTGCACCAGATAAAGAGCTGATACCATGACTCTCTCAAAGAGGAAACATTCATTTCCACAGAGCACGCAGGTACAGCTCTAGTAAAACTCTAAGGAAGCCATTGCCTTTTGGAAGGTGTATTCTCTACCCCCAAGGTAATGATTGCATGTTTATGCACAGCTCTCCAAACATACTCTTTTTCTACTACTGAGGCACCTAAACCTCACTTGTAGAGATTCTCTGGGAAAGGAGATCAAGTACCAATATTGTGGATGAAGGTACAAATACAAGTACTTGCAAATACAATTACACTTAGAACAATTGCTAGTGGCCTACAGCAGAGACTGGAGGGAAGTTATGAGATGTCCAAAGGATGGCAGAAGTGGATGATTTCTGGAAAAGGAGCCATTAAAAGGTTGAAAGGACACAAAGCCAGCCTAGGCCTGTCAATATGCTCACACATGATACAATTATGCTCAGGGCTTTTGCACCAAGTTGAAGACTTCTCAGGCCCATGAACATGGGTTTTCATGGGGCTAGGGTCAAGTCCACTGCTCATTCTACTTGTTATTGCATCTGTATAGGAAGCTCCAGCTTCAGCATGTAATATTCTTGTTTTATTTAAGCACAAAAGTCATCAACCTGCTGTGTGACTTCACATATTCAAAACAGACTTCTTTGTTTTTTTGTTAGTGGAAGGGATAGAGTTTCCCTGATGCAGTGCCAAATTTATATGGAATTCAAAATGTTCTAGATGAGATGAGGTGTCTGTATACCTCAGGGAAAGCATCATGTCTTTTGGGATGTACCTATAGATACACTAGTATCTAAAGAAAACAGTATTTCTAAATCAAACAGTTGAACACCTAACCCATATCCTGGTTTCTGTTGTTGTTAGTGGGTTTTAGAAGCATATACTCCCTGTAAATTCATGCCTTATTTCCCATAAAGTTTGACAGAAGAGTACTTGGAGAAAGGGTTCAGCATTATTGGTGACTAGCCAACATAAGCTGACAATAGCAGATGACTGTGGTGAAAGACTGACATTTCCTTAGACCTGCCTCTTCCTCTTTCTGGGGTGTTGGTTCTGAGAGCAATTATTAGCCAATGGCTTTAGCACATTGCTAAAATTAATCTCCAGATTGATGTAAAATTAATCATAGAATTCTACTTTTATGGAGAATAGTAGCCACAGGATATAAGGAAATCTTGCTTACCTCTGTGCTGTGACATGAAAGGTAATAAACTCTAACCTAGGTTGGTGTCAGGGGCAAGGATATACAGGTCAGAAGTGTGATTTATATGATCAGCTATAGAATTTAAACACTAACGTCTCATTAATCTCAGTAAGAATTATTTAGCTAAATCCCCATATCCTTTCAAAAATAGGCTAGTGCTCTACTACTAATTTTGTCACATTCGTACATAGTGACAGATTTTGTAAAACTACTTCCATAAATGAGCAAAACCCCAAAGTGCCATACTGATGAATACCAGTAAAAACTTAGAAGACAACCTGATTAGATTTCCTGGGGTAGAAGTATATTATCAAATAAAATCTACCTTTTGAAATGCAACACCCCCAAAAAAATACAGTAGGGTGAAAACTCCCATAATGAGAAATCCGTAAGACTAAATATTTGGTGTTTCTGATTTGCTCACTTCCTTGGGTTAATATTTCTTCAACATGTTTCCAATTCTTTTCTTTTTTTTTTTTCTTTTCCAGCTGAATTGCTAGTTGTACTTTCAAAGGTGATGATTTGCAAATGATGATTTCCAGCCTACTGTATTCTGCGTATGGCAGAATGTCCATCAAGATGCCTGTAGGTGACATTAGTAGTGCAATCATTCAAAATGCAGCCTGACAGCATTTCAATCAATTCACTTTTCAACACTAGACATCAAATATACATTGCAAACCCAGCACCTGCTCTACTTGTAGTGTGACATCAAATAGGTTAGCCTCAGGTCCTAAGGCAGAGGCTGTCGCTTGAACTGCTGCATTAAGAAGTGATTTTGTATATGATACTCTTGAAGATTAACACTGCACCAAAACTGGCCCTCAACCTACAATACAATCTAATCCTTTTACTCCTTGTGCTCCTCTCTCTTGGCACAGCCCACAGAAGCTCTGTGTCTGATAGATGAGGAAGCCACAGAGGCCAGCACTTATCCTTGTACTGTAGAGATTCACATTTACAACAAATGTGCAAGCAGAGTGGCAGCCTTATGTTTATAAAAATCTGCCCCAGGTCTGAGTTCCCCGGGGTCAATTTCCTCCCTTTAGTAAGAGCTGCACTGAAGTACCCCTAGAGGCACCTTGGGGTGGTAAATTTTGCAACTTTTCATGCTGTCTTTTTTTTTTAAACAGCAGGGAGAGCACTAGGATAGTATCCAGCTCTGGTCACACTGCTCTTGGGGTGGAGAGGCCTAGCTACTGCTATCCCAGGACTCTTATCTTTTGCTGGGAATCCAGAACAGGTCAGTTCATCATGCCCCTTGTAAGTTCTCATTTTGCTTTTGTACTTTGGGCTGATGTCATGTCTTGACCCACAAAAACCTATGCTATGTTGGCTGGATCATCTGAATCATTTCCCTTCAGATGAGAAGGCAACTAGCTACAGTCAAACACCATAGGGGTGCCTGAGAAAGCAGGCAGCTACTAGATGTGCTCAGGATTTCAAGCCACCCTTGCCAAGGGCACTGAGGTGTGCAAGTGCATACAGCAGGAGATACACATCCCACGTGGCACCCCAGAGGTGAATGTAGGACCCAGTAACCTTCACAAATGGATCAAAGAGCTGAGTAGAAAAAGCAGTCAAATATTTGCAGTCCTAGCAGAGTTAATGGAGGAAGAGGAATGCTGTTTTAGACAATGATGCAATAGAAGCAGCACACAGACTTCAGAAAGGTAGGAAATAG
>VYZU01045584.1:0-23964 GCA_013401355.1 Ceyx cyanopectus | reverse complement strand
TTAAATTACGGGATTTGCAAACTCCTCCAGTACTGCCTCACTGCATCTGCTTCCTCCTCTTGGAATTTGGGGAGTGAACATGCTCCTACCCTAACAGGACCAAAGCATTAACACCCCAGTGTCCAGCATTTCAGGGCTCACAGAGTTTACAAACACTGCTGGAAGCCCTGGACAGCTCATAACTCAGGTGAGATGCATGTCCACATGGTTGTCTGCAGATAAAGAAACTTCTACAGGCTACAGATCACCTTATCTGACATCTCTTTTGAAGTCTGCAACTCTGGGGCTCAGGCAAAAAACCTTCTGGCTGGTGGAAAGGATCCACAGGTCTCAACTTCCCCTGCTGCGGAAATCTGCTGGCACATGTGAAGCTAGCTGACTGCTCTGGAGAAATGGGAACATTTTCAAGAAGGTCAGGAGAAAGCTACCTGACTTTGTCTACATTAAAAGGAGACTGATGCCACAGTGGTCACTCAGAGAAGGAAGCACAACTCACGTTTCAGAGGAGACAGACAGAAAGGTCAGGAAGGACAACTCCACTGCATGTGCTTTCTCAGGTTTTGCTGCGCCTGCAGTTCCTCCTGGATCCTTGGGAAGCACCAAGGAGCACAGACCATGGGGAAAAGGCTCTGGAGGAGCATCTGGATGAACCAGCTGAGCCCAGATTAGGTCGCTTATGAGACACATGAAGGCGAAATAATCATTTGAGAAGCCAGGAACAAAGCACAGTCAGATAAAGCAAGTCAGACATTTCTCCTCCAGGAGATATAAAGCCCTCTCTGCTGTGACAACAACAGGGATGTGGGACAAAGGAAAGAAAGGCCCCTTTATTAGTTTGTCCGGAGCCCTACGGTGGTGCCCAGGAGGTACTGGCAGAGTGATGACACTTATCTCACTGCAGATGGGCTGGGATGGGTAGGACCATAAGAAAGGGCCTGTCATAAAGATGGGGACAGACTTCTGAGCAGGGCTTGTTGGGACAGGATAAGGGGTGATGGTTTTAAAGGAAAAAAGGTTGCCCGGAGAGGTGATTGCTGCCCCATCCCTGGAACCATTGCAGGTGAAGTTGACCAAGGGTCTAGTTGCAGATGTCCCTGCTCCCTGCAGGGGGGTTGGATGAGATGAGCCTTAAAGATTCCTTCTAACCCAAACCATTCTATGATTCTATGACCACTGAGCTGGCCAGAAAGACCCACCACCTCACACAGGACACCAGGGCCCACCTGCCACCACAACTTCTGAGCAAGCACCCACTCTCCATCTCCACCCAAACTGACCAAGCCAACAGCCTTAGGGAGGGCAGAAAAGCTAAAAATAATAAGCATTATTTTTTAAATCAATATATTCATCCCGCCAGATGCCTGGTAGCAGCTGTGCTGCAGCACTTTCAAGATTTGATCATATATCAGCCTATTATGACATCTTCCAACTGTACGTGTTAAAAATTAGCAGAAAGACTGGAGTTTCTGGGCTGGAGAGCTAAATCTCCCAGACAGCTGAAATTAGTTCCAGAGGGTGCAGCTGTCTCCCTGCAACAGCTGAGGGGTTCCAGGGGAAAAAAAATAAACCAACAACAAACCAAACAAAAATGAGCCGGTGGTTTCTGTTTGAATTAATGGCCTGACAGTGTAAGGCAGAGTGAGAGAGGGAACAAAGAAACCAAAACACGGGGTACCTTTTTGATTCGGTGGAGGTATTTTGTTGGTTTGGGTTGGTTTGTTGGTTTTTTGTTTTGTTTTGTTTTTTTTGTGTTTTTTTTTGTTTTGGTTTTTGTTTTGTGTTTTGTTTTTGGTTTTTTTTGTTTTGTTTTTTGTTTTGTTTTGGGTTTTTTTTGGTGGTGTTTTGGGGAGTTTTTTTTGTATGTCAAAGTCCCCTGGTCTGCTGTAAATCAGGGAGCAAGTGGCAGTGGAAAGTACAAATTCATCGTGGTAACAGAGTCTCCATCATCAGCTTTCTTGCTTATTTGATCCCCATTAGCAGAAGGGTTCATAAATTAATCTTGGCCCAAGTTTGCAGAATAAGGGCAGTTTTATGGGTTGTTTTTCAACACCACTGACTTCTATTTCTCCAAGGCTCCTGTAAGGCTTGGTCCTGCAGACCCAGAGAATCCCATGTGCAATTTATCCCCAAATTCTCTTGGCAGATTGCAAAGTGGGGTGTTCCCCCCATGGTGAGGTTAGAGAGGAATACTCAGAGGTTGTGCTTGCACCAGAGGAAGAGCAGATCCTGGGGAAAAGAAACTTTCTCCCCAGGGTCACCTTGCTGGCCGGGGTTCTCTTTTATGTGAACAGACCCAGCATGTGGGTCTCAGTTTAGTGTTCTGCAGGTGTGATGGATGTGGCCAGGAGCTGCCCTTGCCAAGGGAGATGCCTCTACAGCCACAGGACTCACATGGCACAGTCAGAGTCACAACAAAGCTGTCCCATGGCTGCATCTGTCACTGCTATGAGAGGTGACTGGAAACCCAATTTCCCACCCTAAGGGGAAATGGGACACTTTGGGATGAGCTCTGACAACATGGAAAGACTAACTGAGGTTGTGCTTACTGAAAGAAAATCCCTTAAACCTTTATTCGGGACAGTGGAATTGTTTTTGTTCTGATAATATCAGACATTATAACACTGATGATAAATTAAAGATTGTATTTTAAATTATAGTACATAGGGAAAGAAGAAGGGAACTGCAATCAAACATTTCACCATGGCAAAACCCAGTGAGAAAGCCAAAAGAAATGCTTAATAGAATCAGAGAATACAATCGTTTTGGTTGGAAGAGATCTTTCAGACCATCGAGTCCAACCATTCCCCCAGCACTGTCAGGGCATCACTAACCCATGTCCTTCAACACCACATTGTCAAGGCTTTGAAACCCCTCCAGGGATCATGGGGACTCCACCCCTGCCCTGGGCAGCCTGGGACAGGCCTGGACAACCTTCAAGGGGAAGAAACTGTTCCTCAGCTCCAACCTAAACCTCTTGGGGCAACTTGAGACCAGTTCTTCTTGTCATGTCACTTGTTCCTTGGAAAATAATAATTAATAGTGAATAGTTTTTGCCCTCTAAGATTCCTGTCACTTTCACTGCTGGCAAAGCAATGTTTCAGTGGGAAAACAATACAAAATATTTTAATTCTTTGTGCAGAAGACACCAGCACCCATGGGAGAGGCTCTGGGGACTCTGGATTTTCACCATTCTCTTACTCTGTCACTTTGTGTGGATCACATGGATACTGGGAGGGAGACTTGTCCCAGTAGGGACATGCCTCAGGGTGAGTCACTTGGGATTCAACACACCCAAGTTCAAACACTGAAGCATCCCCACAGAGCGCCTCATGCCCATAAGCACCACTCCTGCCTCTGCTAAAGACATTTTGCGAGACAATTTGCAAAACATAACTGTCATTTCCACCTACCTTCCAGTGATGCCCAAATTTTCCAGCAATCCCAGTCTCCCCAGATGCTCTCAGAACCACTTGCAATAGCTGCAGAAAAAGCACCTGCACCTTCTGCCAGAGCCCACGGTGAGTTACACAACCTGAAAACTAGTCTGAGATGCCCCCCAGCTACAAATTCCAGTAGCTGTGACACAAATGGGAAATAAATGGGTGATCAAATAAAAAAAAATCCAAACAAACCAGAATACCCAGTGCTGTGCTCTTCCTGAGCTCCTGCAGACAGGTAGCATCAGGTGGGAAGCACTGAAAAGCCAGATCTTCAGTGACATGTTGGGCTTTTTTCAACAAAGTGCTACTATAATTGGAATAAAAGTCCTTAAGTGAGCATGATTTAATATAAGAGATGCTGAGCACTTCAGGCAAAAAAACAAACCAAGTTGGTTTTTTTCTAACCTCCTTCTGTACGCAAAAAAATCTGATTTTTGTTTTCCCTCCTTGTTGCAGTCTTGTTTCCACCATGGTGTGTTAAACTCTTATTAATTTCTCAGCCAAAGCCCTACCATTCAGATTTACGAGGGCTGGTGTTTTATGAACTATCCGCTGCACAATAATATTTTGTAAATCCACATTCCACAAACATCACTGTGCTTGAAGTAAAGCTTCACACTCAGCTTGGCTGGGCCCTCAACAATACCCTCATTTTTAATCAGTCACCTGTTTCTTATTTTAAGTTTATCACACTTGAAAAAATACTATAATTTCAGGAGTTGTAAAGGAACCTACAAACTTTGGTCTCAGAAATTTCATTTTGAAGGCATTAACTCATTTTGAAAGTCCCTTGGCTATTTAAGGTGTAGAGTTTCCATTAACAGAATAAACTCCATGGAGTATGGAACATAATGTTCTTATGGAAAACAGCCCCTTTCCCTAATTATTTAGTCTAGCAGGGAATGAAAATAATTAAGTCTCAAAATTCCCTTTAGAGTGGAGGAAGAGTGGGTTGAATATAGTAGGAAAATGAGGTTTTTTTTCTCTCCAGCTACAGAAGGGAACTGAGCTGGGATGGGCACAATCCTGAGCTGGAAGGTGTGCTACAGGTTTGCATGGCGTGTTTCCAGCTCAGGGGTGTAGGGATGCTCTTTGGAAACCATCAGAGCTACAGCTATCCTGGATCATCTTTTCTTTACAGATGTTACCACTGAGGCTTAAATTTAAGGCTTTTGTTCACAAATGAAATTAAATGATAACAAAAAGGCTGTAAGTGGCTGCCAGCACTGAGGACACCCCTGTCAATGGGATGGTTAAAATTAAACAAAGAAATGGTTAAAATTAAACAAAGAAATGGTGATTTGAAATTTAGAGGGGAAAAAAAGCAAATCCAAGGAGGGGAGCTTGCCTGAGCAGGAGTAATGCTGGGGGAAAAGTTGCTGATGGAACAGCTGTGTCCACACTGGCCATAAGTGCCATGAATGTAAACCCAGCAGAGCAGGGATGGGGCACAAAAAAATGAAACAAAAATGTTCACTTCAGCTTCCTTAGGCAGGCAAAGTAGTAACAACAAACAAGGAATAGCCAAAGAAAAATCAATAGCAACAGGAAATGGTGACTGACATGATAGCTCCGTGCTGGAGCAGATCTGATCCCATTACCTCGCCTTCACACCTGGAGAAACTCTGATGTTGTCCATGTCCCAGGTGTTTGCCTCTGGTTCACCAAAACCCAAACAGTGACCCATAGCCTAGGATCCCGAGGGAAACAGAGTGTTGGGTTTTGGTCTGAGCCAACCTGAGCGTTTGTAAAGGGTTATTTTTTATTTTATGCCACCCAAAAAATACACTAAACCCATGAAAAACTGGGAAAGCAAAGGTAATGCCAGAGCAAAGGCAGCTGACACATAAAAACCAGAGCTGGTTCCTGATCTTTTCCTATTATAAACTAGCTGCTAAAGAGTGAAAACAGAGCCCATGCTTCGATTAATCTGAGGCAACACGTGAATCCAGACCCTGTTTGACAAGACCTATAGCACTGTGTGCTCAACACAGCTCCCGTGCTGCTCTGGTAATGACTTACTGGACCTGCTGCTGTTCCTCTGTACGTTCTACAGTTGTCATCTTATAAAAAAATATAAATTATAAAGGTAAAGATTTGCTTTGGGTATTGCTTTAAATTCCCGAAAGTTCTACTTCTTCACCTGTTACAGAACACATTAACAAAAAAAAAATAAATAAATCACCACCTGGAGCAATGCAGAGTTATCCCAGTCACATCCCACTACATTATTTTCATTTCAAAACTTCTTAAGTTCAACGACTTCATTTCCTATTTTTTTTTTCTTCCCTACCACCACCAATGCCAGAAAGTATAGAAGAGATGCAGCCCATCTATGGCAAAGTCTTGGAAGGCAAAACGTGAGATACTTTTGCTTGACTTTTAATCTGCTATGACATCTTGTTTTCAGCCTCAGCCGCTGCAAGCACCAGGAGCAATGTTAACGGCATGGGGGAGACACACATGGTAATAAACAGCTCTGGGATTATCAAATACTTCTGTCACCCTGTGAACTGCGAGAGCCGTTTATTGCCAGCAACCACCAGATGGTCGTGGCTTTTGGCTGCTGGCACCAGGGGACACCTAATTCAAACTGGTGACTTGGTGTCTAAAAGTCCCAGGTTCTGTTGAAGCCCCTAGGGTCAACCAACAGTTGCATTGGATTTTCTTATATTTTGTTTGTTTGCTTGGTTTGGTTTGTTTTTAATTGCAAAAAAAGCACTGCAAAGGAACACCCCGCAACAAACGCTGCTTTACAGCACTGAGCCTCAGCCACACAGATAAAGATTGGAGACATCTGGTTGATAAATCTACCTGAGATACAGCTGACACAAAGCAGGTCCCACTCTTCCAGATCAGCCTTTTAAATGATGCCCCATCACCATCTCCTCACCAAGCTCCCAAAGGACCCAGCTGGGTAAGGCCTTTCACTGGGCTGAATTTCATAGAATGGCAGGGTTTGGAGGGGATTTTAAAAGATCATCTAGTTCAACCCTCCTACCAGAGAATGATCACCTAGATTAGGTCACACAGGAACGTCTCCAGGTGGTGGGCAGCTTGTTCCAGTGTCTGTCACACTCACCATGGAAAATTATGCCTGCTGTGAGCTCCAGTGTTCATTAGCACCCTCATGAGGTATCTACCATCTTTGCCACATAAACAGTAATTGCACCATGCCCCTTCCCTTGCCATCAGTAAGGTGCCACCTCCATGGGGTCTTCTGAGCAGCCCCCAAAGAGGAGGTGACAGGGCACAGCAGGGAGGCCATGAGCTGCAGACCCTCCTCTGGCTGATAAATGCATGTGCGGGCAAATGAAGATCTATAAGAACAAAGAGAAAACCAAAAGAGGAGCCACAGTGGGAATGCAACCCAGAGCAAAGAGGTTTCAAGTTCTCAACACTGCTGAGTGAGACCAGCCAATGGTGCAGCACCAGCGCCCTGCTCCTTGAGTTGGAAAGCCAACCCCAGCGCAGCTAAAACCCCTCCGTGAACACAATTAAAGCCGTGTCTGTCTGCGGCGAGGGCTGTACCGGGCTGGCCCAGCATGCCTGTTGTAGCAATAATTAATAGAGGTTCTCTAGGGCCGTCCTGGACCGGAGCCAAGGTGTTGTTATTTGTACATAACAGATCTGCTGCCTGTGCAACAGCCCAACAAACTGACACACCAGCCTGCGACACGCCTGCAGCTATAAACCATCGTTTATGGGAACACCAGTGAGGTCATGAGGCTCTGGGCAGGATCCGGCTCTGCACATCAGGAGCACCCACTGGTTTGCCAAACAGGTCCTCAAATATGTGCAAAAAACCCCAAAATATCTGTTCTTACAGCAGGCTCAGTGCCTGTACCCCAAGGGATTATGTCCCACCAGCCTGTACTGTTTCTTTCACATGGTGCTGTGAACCTCCATTCTTGTTTGCAGGGCATCCTATGGGCCTCAAATGGAAATATTAGCAATAGCATAATATTCCTCCAGTTGATCCAAAATTCCCTTAAAATGTTCTCTTAGCTAAAAATAACTTCATCAACAACAGAGACACTTTTGTGAAAAAAAAATTTTCTTTGTAGAAAACCTCAGGGTTTGCATCATTGTCCCTTCACTGAAAACACAAACACTTCCAAGACAAGAGTCCCCAAAACCAACTGTTTCTGCAGGAATATTCTGTCTTTGAAACACCTGACTGGGCTGATACAAATGGCTGTTCTGATCTGAGATCTCAAAGCAATCATAGCAAAAAAAAAATCTTAAGCTGATAGGAAGGAAACCACTTCAGCAGTCATGATTTCTGGCCAAGAGAAGCTAAGCCCTTCACAGATCCACCTGGAAACTGGCTCAATCAATTCGTCCTTGTGTCCCCACATGAAGGTGCTGAGAGCACCAGCTCTTCATGCTGTCCTCACATTAAACCCACCCTATTTAAAGACCACCTGGGTACCATCAAACCCCAATCCACATGTGTACATCCCAGACAGGAACAACACATAGCCTGGGGGCTTCCAGCTCCCTTGACTGAACTCAAGAGCTTACCGTGGGGGATCTCTTCCTGCAAATGGGTTTGTTGCCATCAAGGACAAGATCTCCTCTTCCTGGGCCAGCAGCTTCCCAGCCAAGTGGATTATCCATTCATTCTGCTCGTAGGTCTTGGAGAAGGAATAAGAAACACAAGCATTACTCACTACTGGGTTTGTCAGGTAGTGTTACTAGCATTAAAGACTTCTGCTGGGTCTCTGGGGAGAGATGACAACTGATTTGGGTAGCAAACAATTGATTTCCTGGTGTTGCAGGGAATGGATCCCATGGGATCCAACACCTTGAGGTCCAGACCGAGACCCTCTGGCATCTGCGGAGAGCAGGGAGAGCTTTGCTGACCTTGTCTCATCTAGAACTCATTCCCAAAGGTACAGATGTGACAGGGTGCACGAGTCACATGGGATTAATGAGTTGTTCATTTGCTGAGCTGGGACAGCTATGTGCACGTTCGCATCATCCTCTATCCCCGAGCATCCATGAAGGAGTTCCCCTCCGAGGGGAGAAAAGAGTGTGCCCATGACCAGTTGTGGTCAGGGATGATGACTGGGGATGATGACCAGGATGCATCTCCATCTCGACCCCAACCAGATGGTGACCTCTGCTCACAGAGTGATGCTTCAGGGGGCATTTCTGCCAGCCCTGAATCCTCACCAAGCTTGCGGCACTGCTTTGGTCCCAGGGCAGGGAGAAGCCTACAACTGGTGTGACCAGCGAAGCGCATCACTGGCCCAGGAAACATGGAGAGCACACACAGCCCTTCCGTGGGCAAAGAGCACCCACCAACCCCAGTTCTACCCAACTCCCATTAGCTGTGACTCCTTCTCCACCTTGGCTCATTAATCTCTTTTTGACTTTACATGAATCTACTACAGCTGGAGGTGTTTTTGCCAATTCTGCACCCTGAACACTTCATTTTAATAATTTCTTTCAGCAGCAAGCTCCTCAGGAGAACAGCAATGTCACACTTTGAGAACAATCCATAGAATCATGGAACCGTTTTGATTGGAAAAGACCTTTAAGATAATTGAGTCCAACCATTCCCCCAGCACTGTCAGGTCACCACTAGACCACATGCCTCAGCACCACATTTCCACAGCTTTGAAACTCCTCCAGGGATCACAGGGACTCCACTACAGCCCTGGGCAGCCTGGGACAGGCCTGGACAACTCTCAAGAGGAAGAAATTGTTCTTCAGGTCCAACCTAAACCTCTCCTGGGGCAACTTGAGGCCCTTTCCTCTTGTCCTATGATTTGTTCCTTGTGAGCAGAGCCTGACCCCAGCTGGCTCCAACCTCCTATCAGGGAGCTGTTGAGAGCCAGGTCTCCCCTGAGCCTCCTTTTCTCCAGGCTGAACAAGACTAGGTCCCTCAGAGGCTTCTCACCGCTCTTGTGCTCTAGACCCTTCTCTGGTCACACTCCAGCCCTCCATGTCCTTCTCGTAGCCTGTCATTTTAAACCAGACTGCTTTCCCCTGTTGTTTTATCAGAGAGAAAACAGAATAAAGTGACTACTCCTGATTCCTTTCTCTTATTGTTTTATTTTAATCTCATCCGTCTCACTCACACCCTGTGCCTGTGCCGTAGCCTTAACCATGCAGCCCCTGACGTGGAGCTCACAGTCCAAGCTGCAGTAGCAGAACTTGACTCTGCATTTACCACCCTCCGGGAAACCAAGCATCTCATTTTTGCAGGGATTCTTGCCAAGGCTCCATAAAAAACATTTTCCCCTTCTGGTGACATTCTGAGCCTTCTGCTTCCACTAAGATAATCCCCCCCGCCCCACCTCCTTTTTTAATGTGCACCTAAATGGATTTTTTAATGCCAGCAGTAGGGGACACTGTGGGAAAGCAAAAGCTGGAGCTGTACCTGCAGGACTGTGACTAATGCAGAACATCAAGGCAAAGTTAGTCTGCAAATCTTTATTAATGGCAAAGTTTGTGATTTCTGTTGCTATAGCAAACAGACGAGAGAAACAAGATGGAAAACACCAAACCCTGGTGGAAAGGCCCATCAAGCAGCAGCTCTACCTTGCAGGGTTTCTGACCCATGCTCATCACAATTTAGAGGAAAACCACTGTTATTTAAGCCAACAACATAGTAAAATAATAATAATAAAAAAGATTACTCTTCTCATCTGCCTGGTTCCACCCTGCTGCCCCACATGGCTTGTTCCACCTGCACCATCCAGACGGATGGGTGCTGGAGCCAGGGATGTTTTCACCACCATGCGCACCCCAAAGGACTGTGTAACCTCCAGCACACCTGTCTCTCCACCGACACCCCGTGCCACCTGTTTCCCATCTCTCAGTCAGCTTTCCAGCTCAGAGGAGGTGGCTGTGGCTCCCAGCATGGGACAGGGCAACATCATCCCCCACAGGATTGAAGACACCATGGCCCTGACCTACAGCCCAGGGAATTCTTGGCTGTAAGTGAAGACCACTCAAGAGGTGCGAAAGCAATTGCAGATTATAATTGAATCATCACAGAATGATTTTGGTTGGAAGGGACTTTAAATACCATCTAGTTCCAACCCCACCCCCGCTGGACAAGAACACCAAGCATCAAGTATCACGAGTCAGACCTTCAGCATCCTGCACCCCTTTGGAGATCTCTTTTTAAAGTGCTCTGTATGATTTTAAGCCCTGTTTCTAAAAGGGCCTAGGAGGTGTGAGGTCTCCTGTGTGCAGGCAGTGGAGAAGCAGGAGAATAGAAACAGAAATCACCAGACTCCCAGAGCTAGAGCTTTATGGAGGACCCCAAATCTTCAAAGTCTAATTCAAAATCAGGAGGCTCTGTAACGGTGGAATCAGCTCCCTGACTCCCACGGTCTCCAAATTGTTAATTAGCAGCTCCATGTGCACAAGAGTTGGACTTCTGTTTTGTGAAGTGTTTTTCTTGTAAAATTTACAACATGTCTGGCCCCAGCAATGTCTGCGGTGGGAAATTTCCAGCCGGCGCAGCCCCCTGTGCTCCCCCCAGCATCAAGGCTTTGTTGATGCGCGCCCATGATGCTCAGAGCATTCAGGAGCCAAGCTGCACTGACCACCGTGTCATTTAACTCGCACAAGGTGGCAAAGGGAAGAAACAACAAAAGAAGTCTAGGAGATCTGGGTTGTGTCCAGGGAAGCATCACGACACAGGGTGGGAAGGGGATGGTTCCTCTCTCGGTGGATCCAGTGAGATCCAGACCTGAATGGGGTTTGCAGAGCTGCGACAGTCAGGACGGAAGGTATCCTGCTGGTGATGAGCTCTGCTTTTACCAGCTCTGAGCATGCAAAGGGGGAGTCAGAGCTTGAACCATCCAATGGACTGATAAAAAAAGCCAGGAAAGATGCACATGTTTTAAGGTGGCCATGCGCACATGTATTGGGTTCATCTTTAGGTTTGGGATCTTGGATCTGAGAGCTGACCCTGTACCAGTGACACCAGTCTGCCCACTGCTCTGTCTCCATCAAGACACAGGCACAAACTGAGGCTTCTACACATGCCTCCTGCCCTCCAAACATTGGGGCTCCAGCTCCCTTCATGCCACGCAGGGTCCGTGTTGTATCTGTGCTGGGATTACTAGGGAAGCAGCACAGCCTGCTGCTTCAAGTTGCTGATCGAAGCATGTCCCAAGCTGCACAACTCTCTGTCCAACCCTGAACAGAGCATCCCTGGGGAGCTGCATCCCCACCATAGACATGGGCATGACTCTCTCCTGTACCTTTTGAGAGTTTTCTTCCTGTTGTAACAGCAAGCAACTAATGAACCTAAACACAAAAAACCCCCATCATCAGCCCAACTAAGATGCCTCAGAAAGGCAGCTCAGAGGTAGAGGTTAAGGTTCCCAAAACAATGCTACCTTCCCCACAAAGCTGAAGCCTTTCAGCCCATGCAGTACTGCAGCAGTCACAGCTCCCCAGCAAACCAGCTCGCCTTTCACTGCCCTTCCAGCTGGCACCAGACTAAAACCTCTGAAAATCAAGTTTAACAGAGTGCATTAATAAAGAGGACCTGGGACAAGACCCCAAAGCTTTTATCTCCTGACAGTATTCAGCCTGTGCAGTGCTCAGGGAGCTGCTTCCTACCAGTTTCTGTGCTGATCTCACTGTGTACACTGCTGTGCAATGGGGCTTTCCTCCTTCTCCTAAACTCCACATGGTCCAGCAGGAGTTGCTGAGCATCATTAGGGTATCAGCACTTCCTGGGAGCTATGCTACCCAAAGACCTCTCTCCATCTGTTGATACACTCTGACCTCTCCACCTATATGTTCTACCAGTGTATAAACACAGTATTCTCACCTTGGACACATCAGCTTGGACGCAGAAATATTTAGTATTATAATTTAAAATGAAATCACCACTAAGTCAGGCAACAGGGAGGAGCTGGGGGAAAATCAATGACCTGGACGAGGGGATAGACTGCACCCTCAGCAAGTTTGCTGATGACACCAAACTGGAGGGAGTGGCTGACACAGCAGCAGGCTGTGCTGCCATCCAGAGAGACCTGGACAGACTGGAGAGCTGGGCAGGGAGAGTCCTTCATCTGGGGAAGAACAACCCCATGTATCAGTGCAGGCTGGGGGCTGATCTGTTGGAGAGCAGCTCTGGAGAGAGACCTGGGGGTCCTGGTGGATGGGGGAATGGCCATGAGTCAATAATGTGCCCTTGCGGCCAGGAGGGCCAATGGCATCCTGAGATGCGTTAGAAGGAGTGTGGCCATTAGTTCAAAGGAGGTTCTTCTCCCCCTCTACTCTGCATTGGTGAGGTCCCACCTGGAATACTGTGTCCAGTTTTGGGCACCCCAATTCAGAAAAGACAGAGAACTCCTGGAGAGAGTCCAGTGCAGGGCCGCCAAGATGATTAAGGGAGTGGAGCATCTCCCTTATGAGGAGAAGCTGAGAGAGCTGGGGCTCTTTAGCCTGGAGGAGACTGAGGGGGGACCTCATCAATGTCTATCAATATGTTAAAGGTGAGTGTAGGGAGGATGGAGTCAGACTCTTCTCAATGTTATCCAGTGACAGGACACGAGGCAATGGGAGCAAGTTGGAGCACAAGAGGTTTAGGGTCAACACAAGGAAAAACTTTTTCACAGTGAGGGTGACAGAGCTCTGGAACGGGCTGCCCAGGGAAGTTGTAGAGTGTCCTTCTCTGGAGACATTCAAGACCCGCCTGGATGTGTTCCTGGGTGACTTAGTCTAGGTGACCCTGCTCTGGCAGGGGGGTTGGACTAGATGATCTTCTAGGTCCCTTCCAACCCCTAACATTCTGTGATTCTGTAATAGCAATGAAACTCTGCAGAGAGACTAAAGCAGAAGAGAATATAATAATCGCAAAAAACCACATCTAGAAGCCACCCGGTGCTACAGGGAACGTGTTCCCAAGTGAAATAATACCAGTAAGAACCCTTTTCCTCTAGGTTTAATTGGTTATTTAATGAAAAAGGACTGTGGATTAGTGTGGCATTTGATTGAATCTCAGTCCTGGCACAGGCGCACAGGAGGAGGTAAGTATGAGATACACATGTGGAAACAGCTGGAAACTTGGCATAGGAGAACAGCATTATTATTTCACATGGTTGGGAGCCCTGCACACGGTTTCACGTTGGTGTCGGCATACAAAGGTGGATGCCAGAGGGGCAGGAAAGGGTTATATTTCCTGTGCTATGTCATAAGGGGCACTTTTCACATCACCATGGGATGTAAAGTGGTAACTGCACTAGCCTGGATGTTTTCACACAATACACTGCTGTTTACGCTTCTACTTCTGTAGCTGAGCCCTTTCAAAACTCTTGCTGTTCAGGGGACTTGAACTATCAGCCAGAGAAATCATGGAATCATAGAATGTTAGGGATTGGAAGGGATCTCCAGACATCAACGAGTCCAACCGCCTCCCACCATGGAAATAATCCACGTCCTACAGAAACGAGGGTGTAACTAATGCAACCCTTTGCATTTCTACAATATTCCAGCTGTTCTACAATATTCCACCATTTGCCAGTGTCCTGCTACCCGAGCGACTTAACCAAGAAGGGTCAAAGGCTACGTCAGGTCGCATCAATTCTCATTAGCTCCAATAACCACGGCCCCTTCTCACTATTCATTTCCCAAGGAAACGTTACCCGAACTGTTTCTCCACAGGTCTGGCTCAATGTAGATTGTTTCAGCTTCTCAAGCCTCTTACCAACAGCAACACTTTAGCCTGCCCTAAGAATAAAAGCAGCGGGTTCCCAGAGGAGGTGGGTGCAGCATGGGGAGCAGCAGGTCCAGGTCAAGGAATAAAAGTTGGAGCAAGACTTTGGGAAGCAGCTTTTAGATCTTACAGAGAAATCATGCACCTGGCACAGCTCCTGTATCACCTCTGCACTTAGAAAGAAAAGTCGTTTTGTTCTGGAATAGATTCTAGACAGGATGATACAATAGCTGCTGTGGGCAATAATGGTGCCCTGCAAAGACAAGGCCCTGCTCTGTATTTATACAGCCACGATAGCCTATCAGTCTTTTCTGGGTTTCTGGGCACTTCCAGAAAGATATTACCATCAGTGGTAATATATACTAATATATACCAATATAATACCTCCTCACCCATGCTGTGCTTTGTCTGAATGAAGCTCAGGGCAGTGGGGGGTTGAAATTTGCAGTGAGACAATTGATCACAGTTAAAAGAAGAAAATAAAATTCTTGCTGAACATGGACCAAACTGTGTGAATGCTGCAATGGAAAATGGAAATGACTCGAGGCTTGTGTGTTTTGAGAAGGGGGAAGAAAGGAAATGTAAAAGGTTGTGCCTAGTGCACTGCGCATGGGAGTGAGAGTTTATTACACAACACTCCTCTGCCATTCTGCTGCTGCTGTGCAGCTTGTTCCTGTAAGCACCTTCTGGCTGGAAAACCAAGATAACAGGGGCTTGAATAAAACATTTTATGAAAATAATAATGTCTCCTCCATAAACAGAGTTACTTCTCAGCTCTTCCAGTTTATGTGTGACACCATGAAGTCTCCACCATGACTCCTTGTTACAGGATCACAGAAGGTCTGTGGTTGGAAGAGACCTTCAAGATCATCTAGCCCAACCTTTGACCTAATACTGAAAACTCACCATCTAACCATGTTCCTAAGCACCAGGTCCACACCACCTCAGAGAGATCCTCAGGTCATCAATCCTGTTGCTGAAGTTTCCCCTCTTCTCATAGGAAGGCAGATAAAGTATATTTATTAACTCACATATCATACCTGGAAAACCCACAGTGCTTCTCAGGACATTGCAAACACTACTCTGTGGTGGCTCTGCTGAAAGTTTACAGGACATAAGGAGATGGGCCACCAGCCCAAGCAGTCCTGACCTAGAGAGACTTCTGGAGCAGCTTCAGAGCACAAATCAACAAAACTTCGGGCTTTAAAATGAAACAGCATTATTTTTGTTGGTTTTTTTTGAGTAGCTATTATCTGGTAAGCACCACAAGTGTACCTCTGTGTTGGCCAAATACAGTCCACAAGAAGAATAAATAATCTTCATGCCACATTAAGGAAGGGAAAAGCCTTCCCTTTGATTTTTCTTCCTTCTGAGCACTGAAGGCTTTCCATTGCTGCCCACCGGTGAAGAACAAATCTTTGGTATGATAAACAACTGGCTTTTGTAAAGTCCAAGACATCCTGCTACCAGGAAAAGCGACCAAGTTGAAGCCCTGAAACTATGAGCAGCAATTTGTTTTCTGGTTGCTATTTATTAACAACACTGAATCCACCCACAGTCTGCCAAAAACTGTAATGCTTTTTGTACCAGCGGCATAGCACAGATCAGTTCAGGTTGTGATGATTGGGCTCCTTCTACAAATGCCCACCAGAAATGGGAACTCAAATAATTACAGAAGCGCTGCCATCAGTAGCTGAAGGATAGAAAAAGCTTTAACAATTCATCCTCACGTTCTGTCAAAACAGGATGTCTTTGCATTAACACAACGTGAAAGTTTTTTCTAATGCTCAACCTGAATTTTCCTGCCATTTCATCCATTATTTCCTCCATTCTCCACAGGGACGTGGAAAAAAGAATCCTGCTGCACCCATAACACTCAGCTGCATCCTTTCAGAATGGGGTGCTCATCTGAGTGTGACACTGGGCTGGCTGCATCACTGAACCTTAGGCTGGTTTGGGTGGGAAGGGACCTTTAAAGGTCATCTAGTCCAACGCCCCTTGCACTGAGCAGGGACATCTGCAACTAGAGCAAGTTGTTCAGAGCCCCAGCCAACCTCACCTGCAATGGTTCCAGGGATGGGGCAGTGACCACTTCTCTGGGCAACCTGGGCCAGGGTCTCACCACACCTCAGCATCAATTATTTATTCCTTCTCTCTAGTATAAATCTCCCTCTTTTAGTTTCAAACCATCACCCCTTGTCCTGTCCCAACAGGCCCTGCTAAACAGTCTGTGCCCATCAGGCCCCTTGAAGTCCTGAAAGATAGAACTCCTAAAAAAGGTTGGGGAGGTGACCCAAGGTGACCAACCCCAATAAGTACCTAAAGAGCACCTCCTGACCATGTTATCTTTGTGGAGACTACACCAGCCTGCTCAGCACACAGGTTATCAGCTGGATGCTGGAGCAAAGGGACTCCCCAAGGTGGCTGCTGAGAAGCAACTGGAAAGGGTCACACAGTGACATAGGAGTTGTTCCCCTTCTGCAGACAGGCAGGAGCAATGCAAACGTGTTTCTGGTCATTGCCAGAATGAAATGAAGGGCTTCAATTCAGAGAGACAGCACCCTCGGGATGTCGAGACATACAAAACAAAGAGGGGATTTAGAAAACAAGTGAAAAGGCATATTATATTTAGATAATAAAATTAACATCAGGAAAATAGTTTCCTGGAAAATAATGCCATATTACATTATATATAATTAAGGCACCGCTGGAAGGGTAATTAAGAGGTGTTCAACTAATAAATTGCAACTCCAAAGCAGAGCAGCACCACGGTTCCTCCCATCCCCATGCTGGGGCTGTGCTGGTGGCTCCCTGGATGTGCTGGCCATTGTCAGCCCATGCCTTTAACATGGGTTAAAGTCAAGGGTCTGGCTCTTCCCTGCTTCAGCTCTTCAAAGCAATTCCTACTGCAGCTAAGGCCAAGGTTGAAAGTTCTGCAGGAAACCCCAAGTGGAGGAAGGCATCATATGTCAAACAGTGATGAGGTGCAAAGAGGAACCTGTCACGAGCAGCACAAAGGTATGGTAAATATCTTCTCCCCCTCCAAAGTCCCCAGCATTTCTGCAGTCTGTCAGCTCCTTACCTGGTCACCGCCAATGAACTGCAAAACCAGCCCCATGGCTGCCTGCCCAGGAAGCGACAGGGCAGATGGTGAGAAGCGGCACATAAAAAATCCAGAACTTCTAAACACAAATTAAATCTAATCCAGAGGCTGGAGTAACTGGGGTTTACAGACTCTGTAAGCTACCGTACAGGGTTTGCAAAACTTGCCTGGCTTTGCAGATTTCTGCTGGGGTTTGGACTTCTGGTTTCTCATCTTTTCTGCAGTTCTGTGCGGCTCAAGCCAAAACAACACCTGAACAACAGCGACTTCTCCTGGCTGCCACAGTTGTGGGGGACAGCAGGACAGCCGCCTTCCCGGGGTGACAACTGGCACCAAACCCACAGTTCATGGGTTTCAAACAAACATTTATGGATTTATTTCCACTCTCTGGCAGGTATTGGGATACCTGAGCCTCCAGAGTTTAGCAGGCCCACTGCTCTGCCCAGGCTACTGCCTTCCATATTTTCAGTAAATCACCCCCACTGTTCTAACTAGTACAGGTGAGGGGCTGACGTGCTGCAAAACAGCTCTGTAGAGAAGGACTTGGAAGTCCTGGTGGGCAACAGAGCCAGCACTGTGCGCTGGTGGCCAACAAGGCCACTGATCTCCTCGGATACATTCTTAAGAGTGTGGCCAGATGGTTCTTCTCCCTGTCTACTCTGCCCTAGTGAGGCCATCTCTGGTCCAGTTCTGGGTGACCCAGTCCAAGAGAGACAGGAAACTACTGGAGAGAGTCCCGTGGCAGCTGTGAAGATGCTGAGGGGCCTGGAGCATTTCTGCACTGAGGAAAAGGTGAGAACTCTGAGGCTGTTAAGCTGGAGAAAAGCAACCTGACAGGGGATCTTATCAGTGCTGATCATGAGCTAAAGGGCTACTGGGAGGCAACAGGATGGGGCCAGACTCTTGTTAGGGGTGACCAGTGACAGAACAAGGGACAATGGGCACACACTGGAACCCAGGAGGTTCTGTCTGAACAGGAGGAGAAAATTCCAGAGGTTGTAAAGTCTCCCTCTCTGAAGATTCCAAACCTGCCCGGACACTGTGATGCTGGGCCCCCTGCTCTGCGTGAACCTGCTAGGGCAGGGGGATGGCACCAGCAGATCTCCAGAAGTCCCTTCCAACCCCACCATGCTATGATGCTGTGACAGCCACTTCATTTTAGGTACTTCTTCAACAGCCACCCCACACCCAGGCAACATGAACAGCTGGGGGAAGCTTTCAGTGAATTAGTAACTAATACTAATGAGGATGTGTTATTTCTTCCTCTTCTTCCTCTTCCCCAGGCTGTGCTGCACATCCTGTCACTCAGCACCCGGCACAGCTCTGAAGAGGGAGGCTGCTGGGGTGGGATGGTGTCTCTCAGCACCAGCACAGTCTGGGCTTGCCTGTGAGGCATCGCTACTTACACCCCATCCTCCTCCTGTTTTAAACCTGAGATCATTTAGTATTTGAAAGCCTTTGGGATCTTCCTGGCCTGGAAACCAACAGGCTTTCTCTCATCTCAGAAACATTTCTCTCCTCTGCAGATACAACCTGTGGTTGGGTGAGCTGTATTTCTCCTTCTTTGCCATAACGCTCCAAAACATCATCGGATTTTAACCAACAGCTTCCATCCAACCCTTCTTACACCTTGATGTAATGTTGGGCAGTGTGGCTGGCTGAAGTTTTTACCCTTTGCTGTTGGCTGGCCAAGGGCTAAGCATCCCTAATGCAGATTAAATGAAATTCCAGCACACAAAAATGAGCGGGGTAAATATAAAACCATAGCCAATGAGCAATGGTTATGTCATCGCTGAGGAATCCAAAAGGCGCCTAAATGAAAATACCACAAAGAAAGCAAACAGAGGAGTTTGGGGCAGGGGGAGAGGAGGGAGGGAAGAGGATACACCGGGGGAGGTTGCAGGAACAAAGATAAAAGCCCGTGATAAGGTGAGATGCGTTTGTCTTCTGCAACTGCTGTAAACCCTGGGCCTGTATAACCCAGCCCGAGTTCTCATGCTCATGCGAACAAGATGTGGTAGAACAGGCTAAAAGATACACAATAATTTTATAACTCCCCCCATGCTTGATTTTTTTTTTTAATTATTACTGTCATCTGTTTGCTGATACTATATTGAGAAATAGATTTTGAGGGACCATTTGTCCATATGTAGGCAAAAGGAGCAATTGCTGGGGTCACCAAGGGAGTCCCCAAGAGGGACATGGGTCCCCCTGAGCATGCTGCTGACCCTGGTGAGTCCCAGGCACCCTGTGAGGCACCTTCTGCCACTGCTTCATGAGGCAGTTGCAGCACAGGACCTTTCTCAATGTCTTTAACTCATATTATTGCTGAGAAACAACTAAAAAGCCTCACATAAAATTTCCAAGAGTTTCATTACACGAGCAGCAGACATCCTTTAGGAATACAACCTTCTTTTTTAAACATAATTAACTCAGCCAGAGATTCAAATATCCCCTCACCCACCCCAACACATAGTAAATTCACAGAAATGGTTTTTCCTGGTCCAGGGACACCCAAGTCTTTGGACACCCACAAGCACATACCTGGAAGGCAGCGAACCACATCAGCCAGTCCAGGCGGTAATGGTAGGGGGTGATAAAGCAGGGCCTCCTCTGCAAGTCCCCAGGCTTGCATTTGAAGTCATACTCCTCCCAGACAGCAGCAGGGTCATTGGGATCCAGGCTGGATGTCCCCTGAAGGATGACTTCTGTTCTCTCCTTAGTAATGCTGTGGGACACAATATGATACTGGCTTTTGTCTCAAGTCCTGTAAAATGCTAGTTCATGAGAGTCAACAGTAGCCTCATAGTACAGTTCGATCCTAATGGGTCAAGCTACAGAGAACCTGTCACTCCAGCAGACTTTTCTCTCTCCAGCAGCAAAGTAGATGAAAAACTCCAAGTCTGATGTTCTCCCACTCTCCCCTCTATCACTCTGCACTTGTGCCAGTCCAAGGAAGGACTGTGGCCCAAAAAGATGGTTCCTACTGAAATAGATGGATATGTCTTTCTAGATCACAGCCTAACACTCATTGGAGACATCCAGAGAATAGAACGAATGACTTCCAAGTCCCACGTGAGCATCTTCAGCCTACACCAACTTCTTTCTTTGACCCATGATTCTGAAGAAAACCTTTTCTCCTGTTACTCTGATGACTCCCAAGACACAAGAGCCCTCTGACTACAAGCTCCTGATAATGTGAGAAAGCAGAGATGAAGGACTTTCACAAACAACAGCTCCATCTCCAGGTTTCTAGCATGTGCCACGTGTAAAAATACAGGCTTGGAACCAGCACATGTGGCTGCCCTAACGGCACAGCCACCAACGAGGCCTGTGGGGGAAGTTTCACAGGTGACTGTGCACAGAAATCCTGCCTTTGCACTTCCAAGGTCTGGCCCTGAGACCTGTAGCTGAGGACCAGCAGAGAAGATTCCAGCTGGAACCACTCCAGCCACAGAAAGTCCATGTGAAAACAACACCATTACATTCTCTGTGACCTGTCAGGGACACTGAGATGTTAGGGGTTGGAAGGGACCTCCAAAGATCATCGAGTCCATATACAGACTTGATGTCAGAGCAGGACAAAACTAGGGCAGATACATAGAAATGCATCCAGACAGGTCTTGAAAGTCTCCAGAGAAGGAGACTGCATGCTCACCTATACCAGAGATCTGTACTCTATAACGAACACGTAACTGTATAACTCTGACTATCAAAAGCTGCCCAGCTCCCAACAGCCTTTTAATTTTTTACTACTTTGGTCTTTCCTCCTCCAACCCAAGAAACCGAAAGTTTGGAAACATGCCATCTCCTCCACCTTCTCCCTCCTGATGGCTTCCAAGTGATAGATGCTTACAACCCAAGGAACGTACGTCTCAGCTTATAATTGTTACCTACATTTAATAGATTTCTGGATTCTCCAGCCAAGTTCCATATTATACAGTGGTCTGAGTTATGAGACGTGGCCAGCTGCCCAATGGTTAGAAACACACTGTAAATCAGGGACACCAAATTACTAATAAAAGTATGTTCCTACTGTGTGATTCAAAATATGTCAAGTTTCATATAATCGTATATTCATTATAAGCTACAATCCTCTTTTTATTGGTTTACATAGGCTGGAATTACAAACATATTACAGCAGCATTTCATCACATGCTCTTTAGGTTCTGGTAACTGTTGAAATAGAAACCATAGACTGAAGAAGAAAAAGAACAACAACCCAAAGAAAACAATCTCCCGTAGCTTCACTTCTCCAGCCTTCGAAGAGGTTCAGGGGTTATTTTTCCCTCTCTCAAGAAAATGAGAAACCAGCATTTTCCACAACTTTTTTAGTGTTGATACATTTAATAATGTTTTTTTTCTAACTTTTTTCTTCTTCCCACAGAAATTTCTGCTATTTGAAAAAACTAAGGAAAATACCAATTTAATCTGATGTGCTCCAGGTGTCCTCTGCATCTCCAGTGCTCTCAGTGAGACCTGCTCATCCCCTTCACCATCCACTTAGTCAACCCTCTTGACAGCCAACAAGCTTTGCCTTTTATAAAACCTACTTAATTACTATTGGCTTCTCCTTAATTACTGTGGGACCTCACCCAGAGCCCACTAACCCCAAAGCTGCCCATTCCACTGATCATCTCAGCCCTCTGAGGGTCACCCCATGGCCACCACAGTTAGGTGGTGGTAAAACCAGAGATCCATGCACAGAAGACTGCAGCCCTGTTGATGACCCAGTTGTTCATACTGTGGCAGTGAAACCCTGTTTTTCTGCTTTTTCCTAGTTGTCCTGGTCAGGAAGAAGCTGGGAGAGACAGACTACGAGAATGGTCAGGTGAATCGAGCTGTGGCTGACCTAAACCTGGTGACCTGTCCACAGAAAACCAAGACTCATATGGTTAAAAAACAGCCCTGTTGCAAATGCAGCTGGTGATGCTTCCCATGTCCAGTCCCACCTTGCAGCCCAAAGTGGGATTTCCTGAGCTGAAGGCAGCAGCCAGTCTGCTGCTGGGCCTTTCCCCTCAATCCATCTTGTTCTTTTTTGAAGTCACTTACACTTTCCATGATTTCCTGTAGCAATGAATTCCCCCAGTCTCTTGTTAGAATAAAAGCACGTCCTTTTGTTGACCTAAAATCTGATACCCAATAGCCTAGGTGACTATTTATATGACAGGAGAGAAAACACACGGAGGGGAAGAGTTTACCATAAATGCAGCAGGATGGAGATGGTGATGGTGAAGACTATCCAGTGAATTAACTCTCTTACGGATATTTTCATCCTGCTGTTAAAATTAAATTATAGTTCAGTGGGAAAGAAATCTGCTCCTGTTCTCCTTCTCCTTTCATAGATATTCCCAGTCTCCTAGCTACTGGGAGGGTTTTTGGTTAGGTTTAAGGCACACAGACTGGCTACTGGGTTCAACTGGAGAGAAGAGCAGGGCTATACAATGTTCTATTAAAATAAACCTACCTCCCAAAAGCTCCGTAGGTGTTCACTATTCTGAGGGGGTTGAATGAAGTGTTCATCACTTGTCTGGAGTTGAGGAGGTTGAGGACAACCGGGATGCTGAGATAAGCGATCAGGAAGCCAAAGGATATGTTCACCACTTTGCGGATGTAGCAGCCTGTTCAGAACACAAAAGCCAACCAGAAGAAGGTGACTTCACCCCTGGTGATGGGCTCTGCTCCCCCTGCTCCCCTGCCTGACCCCCTTTGGTGATGGCCAGGACCCTGCCTGGGTGCAAACAGCTGCTCTTGGCTGGGGCCAACAAATGCTCTGTGTAATCAACCCGACCTTTGCAATGGCCAGACGCTATCGCTCCAGAGATCTGCCTTTCTCTAAATAGTCTGAGAAAGGGCTAGAAAGAAGAATGTCGAAAATGTAAGATTAATCATGGCTTTAATACTGGGGAAAAACCACAGCTGGCACTTGCACCTTGATCTGAACTGGCCTCCTGATTTGGAAGCCGTGCATGGATTGTCTCCAGCTCCCTGTGGCTCCAGCCTCCTCCACACCATCCACGCCTATTTTTTGCATTTTCCTTCTCTCAGTCACTAGTTCCATTCAAACCTTATTTTCTTTTTGCAAAACCTCTACTCCTTATCACTTAGGTATGAGATGTGTTGCTTCACTGGTGCTTTGGTGTTTGGTTTACAGAAGCAGTGCGGGGCTGTGCTGGATTTCACTCCAAGGAGACACTTGTCATCGAACAAATAAGCCATGACCTCTGAGGGTTTCCTACCTTTATGGCCCTTTTAAATTTATTTAACATGAACAGCCAAAGGATTAGATTCAAAGGAATTGCATGTAGCTTTCCCCTTATCTCTGCAGGAGAGGGATGTTTACTTGAACCTCTCTCAGAAGCTATTAATAATTGTTTAGTCTGAGAACATTTCTGGAGAATCATTTGATTTGAGAAGGAGCTCGCCACGATGCTTCCCCTCACACACACACACACACCCCGCTGCTGCCAGAGCAGTCTGAGTCTGTTGGGCTTTTTTATTTTTTGCTTTTAGATGGGCTGAACTTCCAGATGAAAGAGAGGTACAGACACAGAGCTCTCCACCACACAGGTAGCAGCACCAGCAGCTCCTCAGGTAACGTTTTATGGCCATGTGTGGACCATTCAGCCTTCAGCAGGTGGTGATGGTCACCATGCCCTGGGGGTCACAGCTACTATTAAACCCTTTTAGTGGCTAAAAGGGTTTAATAGGGGAAGGCG
>VYZU01045580.1:3381-13517 GCA_013401355.1 Ceyx cyanopectus | reverse complement strand
AAAAAAAAAAAGGGGGGAGAATCTCAGTATCCAGAGGGTGTCAGGAAGAAAATCTGAGTGTTGGGATTTGCTCGGATGGACTCTGAGAAAAATCAGTGTAACAGTTCTGAGGGTATCTCATGCTGTGGGCTGTTCACACTGCTGGTGTCCCTGTCTGCAAACCTTGAGCAGGACAAGAAGAGGTACAAAGGTTGGTAGCAAGGATGAAAGCTGTTGGACTTACTTTCAGCCAGTGAGGCAGTGATTCTACTGGGACTCTTCCACTCCAGGAGGAGACAAACAGGTGAGGTTGCCTATCAGTGGAAGAACTGTAAATGTCCTAACAATAACCATATTTTTTTACATTTCTCACAACCAGAGAAGCAGGACATGGCACATAAAAACATGATGCACTAAAGAAAGAAATTCTTCTTCATACTCCACCCCATGGATATTTTGGAAGAAGAAATGCTAAATATGTTTAGAAAGCAAGCAGGGCTGGCAATCTAAGTCTGCTCTGAGTGGCTGGTTGGTCCAGATGAACTCCAGAGCTCCCATCCACCCTGTGTCATTCACCACTTGTGTGAAATCCCTAAAACCCCTTGAGGGGTTTTATCTGCTCTAGAGTCTCTACAGTTATCCCACAGCATCTTAAAGTATGATGCCCTGAGCAGTAAACAAGACACTACCTGAAAGTCAAGCAGTTTGGAGTAATAAATGGATTAATTTAAGTACCTGACAAGTGACATCCTTGCTGTTGGGTTTTATTTATTTATTTTTTAGAAAGAATTATTTCAGCCTCCTCTATAACATGACATTATATGCACCTTTTTGCCCACTGCAGCCTCACACCTCTCCTTCGGAATTGCTGTATTGCCAGATATTGCCATTCCACTTTCTCCAAGTGTTCCTGTCTTTTGTAAATAAAACATCAATCTCCAGTGTCCTCCGACGTGCTGCAGTCCCTTTCAGCCTGCAATTTGCAGCCAGTAAGCACAGTCTTTATTCCATTATGCAATTTGTTCATGGAGATCCTGGGTAGTTCAGGACTCAACAGTTTTCTGAGATGTCTTACCATCACCATGGTAACTGGAAATTTATTAACTCCTGTTCATAAGCCATTTTTTTTCCTTCATTTCCTTTAGGACATGATCAATACTGAATAAAAAAAACCCCTCAAACTCCAAAAATTGAGACAAAATACTAAATATATGTGATGAAAATGTAGAGCACCACAGCTGGGGGAGACTCTTGAGAAACCTCACTGCCAGTCCACTGATCAGGGATGGGTGCACCCTGGAAACTATTCCCCATGATGAATCTGATGCCCTGGTATTGTCCATTGTGTCTCTCTCTTGGAATGTCCCATGCTTATCAGAAAGATAAGAAAGAAAATGATTCCTGCATCTCTGGGGAGCAGCTTGGCTGGTACTGGGGTTGAGCAGAGCTTTGCCCAGTGGCTCAGCGTGTGCAGCCGGATCTGGAGGAGGGAGAATTGCCCCCGTGTGTCCGGGTTGGTGCAAGCAGCTGGAGAGCAGCAAGGAGAAGCCCACTGGAGCATGGCCCTGGCTGCCAAGTGCCTTTGTGAGTGGCAGCAGCAGGTCGGGGTGACATTGCACACGCCAGAAAGCAAACAACATCTCTCTGGAGATGGCTTTGCTCCTGTTTCTCTGCCCACCCTGCCACTCGTGGCTGGAGTCTTCCTCTAAGCACCAGAGTCTCTAGCTTAGTTTTTAATGTGTTGCTCTTTGCTCCCCATGCACCAAGATCTCCCCTGGCTTGCAGGCATGAGCATTTCTTTTGCTTTTCTCTTGTTTTAATCCATGTCCACCCAGGAAAGCAGAAAGAACAGAGAGATGAAAGGTCAAAATTAGGTGTTACAACCTTCAGAGGGACAGTTTTGAATGAGGTCTCCATGACCATAACTTTTGTACACTCAGAATGCTTTTTTTTTTTCCAGATGTGTCCATTCCTTACCATTTTTTATACCTCCCCCAAGCTATTTATCACTATATGTTCACACCCTCCTAACCCTCACCTTCACACTTTTCCTCTTTGCTCTCCACTGGAGCCTTTTCTTCTTTCCCTGCAGGGAAATTACTCCTTCAACTGACCATTTTAAAGAGACTCATTCAATTTACTTGAATTTTGAAGGAAAATAATCAGTACTCTTCCACTAAGCAGCATCTCTCTTTTCTTGGCTGCTTTGGGTTTGTTGGTTGGCAGGTTCTTTTTCAGATGCAGAGTTTATTCCATAGAAACTGGATGTGTATGTGCCTACAAATGTTTAACAGGGAATCCCTCATTCAAGCTCTGAAATCAAACACACCCCACCACTCGTGGCTAACGTGGGCTCAGCACTCAGAGCTGCACTGCTCGTGTGAACTCATCTTTTCCTGGCTGCAAAACCAACAGCTCTAATTTTTCCTCCCTTGAATTAAAGCACAAGGACCAGAAAGGATGGGTCTGGATGACTCAACAGATACATGAAAGAAACCAGTGCTGGGAGATGCTGAAGAAGAAACAGCAGAGCTGGAGAAGAGCCAGCAGAGGAGGGGAAGAATTTTTTATGTCATCACAAAACATTTTTTTTCTCACTGTATTTTTGAATCAGCTATGATCTAGCCTTGAGATAATTAATATTTTTTTTTCCCCCCTAGAAATTCTAGAACCATTTGTGCCCAGACAGATCTGTCACCTTGCACTGATGTCTCCATGGGGTTTATTTCTTTCCAGCTGTTTCCTGGTAAACGTAGTGACCTTGTGTTGTTTACACAGGCTGCCTCACTACCAGTAAATTAAATATTCTCAAGAGTGGTAATAAAGAAATGTACAGTCCATCATCATGATCTAAATCTGGGCCTATTCTCCCTTGTTCATTACCTTGGAATTACCAGTTTTTGCAAATCTTTTCCAAGCATAGGCTTGGTCTAGCACAGTCAGATCTCCTCAGCTTCACATGCCACAGAGTTGCACTTTTAGTGAAAATTTTCCCTGATGAGGAGTGTCCAGTCACAAGTTGAAGATCTCCAGGGAATGAAGACACCACCACTTCTATTACAAATTACTCTCATTTTTAAGAACTAATATTTCTTGCCAAATTTAATCTGTTTAAATTAGAAGCAGATCAGGAGATTGAGCATTTCTCAGCTCAGTTAAACAGCTGTATTTGTTTTTTTGGTGTATTCTCCCTGTGAAGCCACTGGTGCCCTGAACTGAATCACTCCTCAGCACAAATATTTGATAAGCCACACCGTTTGGGCTCCTTATCTTCCCTCAAGGTGACAGTTCCTCCAGTTGACTATATAAATCCCCATCTTTTTTTTCCAAAACATGTTCTTCCCAGTAGCATCTCCAACCACAAGCATTCCATTCCATGGGAGTCAGCAGGGTATCCTTGCAGCAGTGAAGGCCAGCTGTGTGCTGGGCTGTATCACCAGAACCATGGATATTAGGTCAAGGGAATTGACCAGTTTGGGGCTCCTCAGTTGAAAGAAAGATATCAGAAAGGCATGAGTTCTGCTCTGTTTCTTTGCAGAGTTCCAGATGCCTCCATTGCATTTGCCTTCTCCACAACTATGTGTAATTATTGGCCCAGAGCTGTACTGTGATCAGACCAGGCCAGCTCTTCTTTTCACCTGTGACAAGATATTTGCAACAGCAGCATCTTGGTTTTAGTCTTGGGGCAGATGAGCACCAATTTCACACTGTGAACATTACTCTAGGAATCTCATTGGTTTTTACACTGTGAATCTCATCATTGCTGTCACTCCAGCCCTTCTGACCACTCAGTTCTTGTGTCTTCTTGATCTTTGTTGCTTGTCTCCCTGCTTTAGTTGCAGATGTTCACTGCAGGGGGACTGGACTAGATGACCTTGAAAGGTCCCTTCCAGCCTGGGGCATTTTATTATTCTATTATTCTGATATTCTATGATTCAGAGATTCTGTGATTCTGAGATTCTATGATTGTGTGACTCTGTGATTCTATGATTCCATGATTCTATGATTCTGTGACTGATTCTATGATTCTGTGATTCTATGATTCTATAATTCTATGATTCTATGTCTTACCATAATCTTTTCCTGCATCATGCTGGCTTTGGGTCCAGCAGATTACTTTTTCTTCCTGGAACTTTTGTTCTAAGAACGACCCTTGAGGAAATTTCTCTGCAACCTCCCTCCTGCCTGACCCTCTCCATTTCAAGGTGAATTTACAGTGCCTTTCTTAATCCCCTCTACTTCACCTGAAGTAGTTTTTCATGCCCATTGTGCCACTGCTCTTAACTAAAGTGCATTTGATGAGATCTGATGATGAGAGAAAGGCATCAGGTCAGTCTGTTTAAATCTATTCAGCAGAGAATGGATTCGTTTTCTTTTGTATTGTTGCTTGTCTGTTTGTTCTCAAAGCCTTGCAGAACACTGAGATCAGATCTGAGTTGCCTGGATGGGTTTTTTTATGTTAGTTTGTTTCTCCTCACTCTGAGCTGTAATGCTGTTGGCTGATCTCAATTTTATGGTAGTTACAGACTGAAAAGAGCCCTGAGAAGTTCTTGTTACTGCACCATTGTGCTACGTGGCACTTTTCTTTGAATTTTGGGCAGGGTGGTGTTGAATAAGGCTCTTCCCTTCTGCAGGACAGGCTTCCACTGAGGCCATTCCCAATTATTTCCATTTTCCACATCTTCCTGACCACCCCAGCAAAATATTAATCTGTCAGCTGTGCCAATGCTCTCCACAAAGCCTCTCCACTGCAATAGCAGCTCCACTTTGTCTCTGATCTTAAGGCTAAATGTGAATCTGTAAAGAGACTGCTTCAGTGAGAGAGAGCACAGCTTGACTTTGTTCCAGTGCTCACTTCATCTGGGGCCTTTGGATTTCCAAAATAACAAGTCATGACTCTAAATTTATCCTGCTCTCTACAACAGGGAGTAGAAGAAAAGGCTTGCAGGAGCATGTCTGACCCTACTGGGCTACCCTATCTCTAATCTCTTGAGGACATATAAGCACAGCTACTCTGCCCATTTGTTCTTTATTAACTGCAACCATTAATTGGATTCTGAAGGAAAAGATTTCCACTTTTGAACACCCAACAGAGAGGACATTTACTCCCATGCTGAGCACCCTTTTTTCCCTGACAAGCAATGCTTCAGACATAGCCTCAAGCCACTGCAGACAGCCCAGCAAAGCCTAATTCAGCCTATTCAGATTTGATCTTAAATACTCAGCACAACCTAGGCAGTCACTTACTGAAGCTGGAGACTTCCCTGCCTCATATCCTGTGATTAAGCACCCAGAACTATGATTTCAAGGCATCACAGCTTTTAATTAGAAATAATAATAATTTTTTTAAATCCCACAATTAATAAACCAACTTATCACCTCATGTTATCCTCATTTGCCCTTTTAGGAACAGGTGGAAGAAGAGCCATGGTCAAATGAAGGACATCCCACATTCTTGTGCCCTCCATAGTTGTCTCTATTGCAATCTGCAGTATAAATGCCTGTTTAATTATCTTTCCACTTAAGACCACGTGAGAGTCAAGATTTTTTCATTAATACTCTTTTTTTTTTCATGCTGCTGTCTGATGGAAAACATTTAAACCACAGGGGGTTCTCTTCTCTGCCACCAAATTCTTTCTCTCTGTTTCTTTCTCCACACTGAGAGACCTCAGTGCCATCCAAATGGGAAATTGCATCCAGAGCTCTCAGAAACTTCCACATTTCCACCTAATAAATCAGATTATGACACATCAACACTTGAAATATTTAGCAGACCTCTACACTGTGGCCTAAATTGATGTTTCCTTCAGAATTCAGTATATTTTAAGTCTATAAAAGGGGTTGGGGTTTTCCACCCTAACAGTTGCTGAAGAAGCCAAACTCAGATGGTATCAGACCCTTCACACACGGGCAGCAGCCAGCACTGGGCAAAGATCTGGGCACAGTTTGTACCCGAGTGATTGTTCTCACTCTCTCAGAATAATTGGATACACTTTTGGCATCAAGCTGTCTGGGTGTTTTAGGTGACCAGCCATCAAGATATTCCAGGATTGCAGAGACCCTGTAGGTGTGTTCTTGGGGACTGCCAGGCTAATTCTGAAACATGAAAAGATTTTCCTTAAGTGAAGAGACAAAACTCCCAGAGTTCTCTTGTTATTACCCAGATATTTTCCAGGTTGACAAATGGAAACTAAAAAAAAACCCAACATTGAGATGGAAAAGACTAACAAGTTGCAAAAAATGTTAAATTAGGGACTAATAGCCACCAAGCCACCAACTGCAGATCCCTTTCTGGGAAGCCAGGAGACCTTAATATCCTGCCTGTGTCTTGGCCATGGCATCTGGCCTCATGGCTACCTTGGATTTACCACCTCAGTGTGGTCACTGCAGTCAGGGAGGATTTTCAGCCACAAACAACCTTTACCTTGTGCTTGCTGCTCCTGTTGGGAAGACATGAGAGAGTGTTTGGATAATAAGATGAGAATCTATTTCAGGAATGAAAACAAGCAGATAGAGAGCCCTAAAAAAAAAAAAAAATAAAATAAAAAAAAAATCATTCTAGTTGTGCTTATCCAAAAGGCAAATGGTCATGGGACTGCAGCATATGGAGGGTGATTCTCTGCTCTTCTGCAGCCAATTACTTCTTGGATTTCACAGGCAGCCCCCCACTGGTGTGAGTGCACATACTGGAGGAGAGTTTTCTCACTGGAAAGCCCCAAATCATTATATTTGCTGCTGATCTGGGAGTTTTGGCATCACCAGTCACTCCAGACCAATTAGATGCACCCAGAGAGAAGAACTTTTGCTCCCCAGGGTCTGCCCCATGCCCTAGGGTCCTTTGAGGAGATGCAGGAAGAGTGGCCAGAGACCCAGACAGTTCCTGATCCAGCTTTCCAGACGGGAAAGGAAGACATGAGGAGAGTCTCTTCTCCTGCTGAGGCCAGACAAACACTTGGCAAACCTCTTCAGGACATGTTATGGGGCAGAGGGAAGCAGATGGCAGACGTTTAGGGGTCTGGCAGGAGGAATCTCTGGGCATCTGGCAAAGAGTCCTCATTTATCTGCATTTCCTTCTGCTTGGACACTTGCTCTGCGTTCAGGCTGCTCCTGCTTGCTGGGGATGTTGGTTTTTAGGAGGCTTCAGCACAGAAAATTAGAGCTTTGTGGTGCATGGCAGCTGATGAGCCTTGATTAACCCATTACCTGTGACCATATCTGGGCTGCACCCCCAGCAGCGTGGGCAGCAGGGGAGGGGGGATCCTGCCCCTCTGCTCCCAGGGCTCTGGGGAGTCTCCCCTGCAGTGCTGGATGCAGCTCTGGAGTCCTCAGCACAGCAGAGCTGTTGGATTGGGGCCAGAGGAGCCCCAGCAATGCTGGGAGGGCTGGAACCCTCTGCTGGGATAGACTGGGAGAGCTGGGGGGGGGTTCAGCCTGCACAGGAGAAGGCTGAGTTTGGGGCTCTGAGCAACCTTCTCTAGTTGCAGATGTCCCTGCTCAGTACAGGGAGGTTGGACTCAATGGCCCCTAAAGGTCCTTTCTGACTCAAAATGTTTTATGATTTTAAGGTACCTTGATCCCAAGGGAACTATACAGAGACCAAGACACCTCCTGAGGCTGAGGATATCCCCAAAGCACCAGCCTTCCCAAAGCAATCACAGAGACATGTCCAGCACCACTGTGCTCAGTGAGGGACAGTGAAACAGCTTTTCATCTTCACCCAGCACACACTGCACAGGTGAGCAGCACTTAGCTTGGGATCCATACCCAGGTCTTCTCAGTCTGTCCAGAAGAATGCACAGAGCACTGGATTGAAAGCAGCAATGCAGATATGTCTTTATTTTAAGTTACACATGAGAATCCCATGCCCTGGTAGCTCCAGACTTAGGAGAGGAGAGACCCCTTGCCTCATGTGGAGGGGTTGATGACAAGAATCAGTGCAAACCACTGCAAGGGGTGAATTAATCCTCCTTATTATTAATTCTGGCACGTATCTATGAGAAGAAAGTGTCATTAATTAGACTTTTAAATCGTTCTCAGATATTGAAATCACCTAAACCCCCAGCATTAATCAGACATGGATGTAACAGCCTGGACAAACTCAGGATGAACTCACCAGCAGAGGTGAGTATCAGCATTCAGGTCACCATAACTAAAGAGCTCTGCAATCCTTCTCCTGTGCAATTGCCTAGAACAGCCTGTCACCAAAAGCTGCCTGTTTGCATCTGCACAGATAGTTCCAGGCTGTTTCCACCATGCAGGGACTGAACAACCTCGAACCTGCACCACCCAAGTGATCAGAGATGGGATGGTACCAAAGAGCTATTCAAGGAGAACCTTGGAAATTGCCTGATGGCCTCATTTTCAGCCTTTGTTCTCCAGAGATAAAGCAGATGGAGGCTGAGGAATCAGAAGATCTCCAGGTGAGTGAGACCTGTGGTTCTGCATCAGAGACCTGCTTGGGCCAGTGTCCCCTCTTCTGGGGAGCAGCCAGGAGCCAGCAGAGCCCCTCTTGGGGAGAGGTCTCATATTTGCACCTCTCATATTTGCTGTCAAGCATGAAGAGTCCTTCACCTTCTTATCACTGTTTAGAAGCCAGACAACCCAAAAAGTGCCCAAGCTTTTCTGCACTCGACCCTCTGTGTCCTCCCCACCAGCTCTAGGATGTTGGCAGTGTCATGGGATGGACCACTCAGTAAAAGCTGCTGCCCACACTCAGCCCCTCTGAGAGCAGAGCACAGGCTGAAGGACACGAGCTGGCACCAACAGCACCCTGGGCTGCACCCCCAGCAGCCTGGGCAGCAGGGGAGGGGGGATCCTGCCCCTCTGCTCCCAGGGCTCTGGGGAGAACCCCCTGCAGGGCTGGGGCCAGCTCTGGAGTCCTCAGCACAGCAGAGCCAGGGAGCTGTTGGATTGGGGCCAGAGGAGCCCCAGCAATGCTGGGAGGGCTGGAACCCTCTACTGGGATAGACTGGGAGAGCTGGGAGGGTTCAGCCTGCAGAGGAAAAGGCTGCAGAGAAGACCTGGGGCCTTTCAGGGCTTGAAGGATCAGCAGGGTCTGTTGTGTCAGGACAAAGGGTGATGGTTTGAAACTGGAAGAGGGAGATTGAGACTGGAGAGAAGGAGAAATTGTTGATGCTGAGGGTGGGGAGAGCCTGGCCCAGGGTGCCCAGGGAAGTGGTTGATTCCCCATCCCTGGAGGCCTTTCAGATGAGGTTGGATGTGGCTCTGAGTGACCAAATTCTCTTACTGCAAGAGGAGACTTTAAAGATACTACAGAGAAATAGATGGCTGGAGCAGAAGATGCAGAGGATAACGTTTGCTCACCCAGCTTTTGTCAGGGTGTGTCGGCTATTTTTGCTTGAAACATTGAGTTGTATGTGAGACCTGGCTTGGTTAGAGGTGTGTCAGGAGAAACATGTGTAAATATTCTTAATTTTCACTGTCCTGCTGCACGGCCAGTGAGTGGCTGAAGGGAACTGGAGTTTATGCTTTTAAGAGGTGGGAGAGCTGGGGGGGTTCAGCCTTCAGAGGAGAAGCTCCAGGGAGACCTTCTGACCCAGAGCCGGCACAACCAAGAGAGAAAGGCGGCGACTGAGCTCCTGGGGGGGCTGCCGAGGGGCCCCGGGGGCTGTGGAAGCTGCTTCCAGTGCCGGGCAACGCGGGCTGAGCAGCCGGGCAAACATCCAAACCTGGCTCGGCTTGGGACGCACACCCAGGGATCCTCCCTGCTGCACACCGGGGCTCGGAGCTGCTGCCCACCCCCTGCCCACCCCCTGCCCATCCCCTGCCCACCCCCTGCCCATCCCAGGGCTCCCGTTTGCTCCAGTCCGAGGCTCTTTGCTCCTGCCCATCCCAGGGCTCCTGTTTGGTCCAGCCCAGGGCTGGGAGCTCCTGCCCATCCCCTGCCCATCCCAGGGCTCCCATTTGCTCCAGCCCGGGGCTCTGCGCTCCTACCTACCCCCTGCCCACCCCAGGGCTCCCCCCTGCTCCAGCCCGAGGCTCTGAGCTCCTGCCCACCCCCTGCCCATCCCCTGCCCATCCCAGGGCTCCCGTTTGCTCCAGCCCAGGGCTGGGAGCTCCTGCCCACCCCCTGCCCATCCATCCCAGGGCTCCCACCCGCTCCAGCCCGAGGCTCTGACCTCCTGCCCACCCCCCTC
>VYZU01045565.1:0-34393 GCA_013401355.1 Ceyx cyanopectus | reverse complement strand
TTTCTTCTATTTTTTAATGTGGATTTCCAGTCTTGTCTTTAAACTTTGCCAGAGATAGAGCTCCTGCCATTTCTGTCTCCTCACACAGTAGAGCTCAAAATGAAGAAATCCTGTTTTTTTGTCTCTTTATCTTTCTTTTTTGGGGAAATCTAGCATTTTGTAATGTTCCTGTTATGGTAACACTAAATGCATATACAAAAATGCCAAGTGAGGAAGTCTTCTGGTGTTTTCTTGATATGCTTCATGCTGGCCCTGAGACCTGCTGGCATCCTTGAATCTGTTGGACACTTGGGACTCCTTTTTCCACAGCTGACCAGTTTCCATCTTTAAGGCTGAATTTTCTTCCAGGCAGCCAAAGAGGTTTAGATTTGCAGCTATGTTTAATTGTGGTAGAAGTAAAAATCCCTGAGCTAGCTTTGAAACTGTGACCTTCACTAGTAGAGTTGCAGTTTTGTTTTCCCTCTGAATTCAAAATGTGCACCAGAACTAACCCCCCAAACCCCTTAAATTAGAGAATTAAATATCAATAGATCAAATAGAACTAAGGAGAATATTTATGTAATGCAAAAGGGGGAACAGACTTGAATGCATTTTAATCTTTCACTGTATATACATACATTAGATATATATAGTTCCCTAATAAGCCTTCCATTTGTTGCTGGCACAGAATGGGCCTTGATGCACCAGTTTAACCACCAAAACTCCAGCTGAGCTGTAGGAATAACACATCTCCTGGTCAGGAGCTTTAAGGATCCTGAGAGACAAATTTCTGTTCAGACCCCTTGTCAACAGTGGGCAGATGTAGGTAGTGGGGCTTTACATAACCTCATTTTTCTGCTCTGCTGTGGATTTTTTTTCCTTTCTAGGTATAAATGGAAGGTCAGATCTTTACAGGGAGCATACAAAGCAAATCTCAGCATCTTGGTATTTGTATGTGAGGTTTCATTCATTGCAGTTACAGAGATGGATGTTCAGGGGATTAAAAAATTGCTGTAGCTTCTTTATATGTTATCGAGCAGAAGAGCATCTACTGGAAGCTTTTATAAAACAATGCCAAAAAAACCCCAACATCAATTAATTATAGATAAACTTAGGTTAACTAGAAGAAGGGTTGTTGTTTTTTCCTGCATATGCAGGTGTCATACAGCTAGTAGGAACATTTTCATTAAGATGCCAGCCTCCTCAAAGTAACATGGCACATGGGGGCATTGCAGTGGTCCTGGCAGAAGTCCCCTACCCATTTCCAAAGAGAGCTGCATTACAGCAGCTCCTGTAGCACCACCCATGTGTGTGATCAGCCTTACCTCTCTATAGTTATCCTTTGGTTAGAAAGTATGTAGAACTCCATTTCTGAAGCATGAACTTTTTCCTGCGTCAAGCATCCTTTCATGGTGATCCCAACTAAAAGATCCTGTGATGGTTCAGAGCATATGAGATCCCTGTTTGCCATGGTGGGAAGTTCTGACCCAGTTTCTCTACCAATGAGAAACACCTCTCCATGCTCCAGAGATTGGTGTGTCAGGAAAGATGATGTTCCAGCCACAGTCACTCTTTCCTTGGTGGCTCAGATAAATGAGCCTGTCACAACAATGCAACCACATAGAATATTTGTTTTCATTTGTCACTTGGAATTCCCCTTCTACTTCTTTTCTGGCTCATGCTCGTATTTGGGAGCTGCAGCCACAGTTGCCAGGAGCTGCCTCTTGCAAATGTTGGTGCCACTTCGAGCTTGCCGGGTTCATGGGGCAGCTGATCAGTGATCGTCCATAGTCCTGAGTGCATCTGATCTAGTGAGCTTGCTCCTTTGAAGTCCTTGTCTCATGCCAGGCCTCCAAGGGCCTTCCCACCAGAGGTTTTGCCTTCGTGTGTCTTCCCTCATCAATAATTAAAACCTGTCATTTCTAGTGCAGTACAAATAAGATTCCATTCTGGCTTACAAGCATCTACATAGAGCTTTACCTGCAGACTTATATAAATGCAGTCCTAATTAATTGGAGCTCTTGCCTTGCATGAATAATAGCTCTGGGTAGTGTAAATACACACAGTAGTTTCAGGCTTGGGGAAACGTGGGAAGCGTGCATTCACAGTGGGTGAAGGAGGGCAGAAAACAGAGATTAAAGGAGGTAAATAAGGAGAGATCTTTGAATCTTTCCCTTTTTATACTTTTTTTTTTTTTTTTCCTCTCTACATGCAGTTTTCAGCTGCAGTTTTCGCTGAGCTCATTCCCTGCTTTAAACAGGGTCCCCATCATTCCAGTGCTGCTCAGCACTGGTGTGATCAAAGGTAGAGGGGCATTGCTGGAGGCTTCCTCTCCAGATGTTTGTCAACTGCCAAAGCAGGGCTGTGCGGGGAAGGCAGCTGAGCTCGCCAGGAGGCTCTGCCGCTGTGGGATCAGCCCTGTTCTGCTGCGATGGCGCTGCAGTGTTTAGCTGAAGGTGCTCGTAATGCAACTGTGACAAATGATTTGCTTATAATGTGACCTGACAAAACGGCCTTAGAGCTGGAGCGGGAAGCGCTGTACTCTTAGTCTCCATAAATGTATATATTGCATCCCACTCAGAGCCTGAGCCTGAAGAGCCTGGCTGCAGTGGGTGCAGAGGTCCTTTAAATAGCCAGAAGAGTATCAGGCCTGTCTTTGAAAGAAATCCAGTCCTGTGGGGCTCAGTTCCCAGCTCCTGGGGGTTAAATAGGCTTTTTGGTGTGGAGGAGGCTGGTAGTTAAATGCTGCCTTGCAGGGGAGAGGCCAGAAGTGGGACAAACTCACCGGGCTGCTGAGCACATGGTGACATGGAAGGATGGTGGTACGCTGCTCCCTCCCTGGGAAAAATGATGTTGCCTCCTTCTTGGAGGGGTTTGGCTTTGCTCACCTGCTGGACTGGAAATAAAGACCAGTCAGGTGGTTTTTATTTAAGAAATAGCTGTGGCATTCAGGACCTTGCCTCCTGCCAGCCCAGCCCAGCCTACACAAGCATTACAGGCTTTATTCACCAGTGTGCTAGTTTAACTAAAACCCACACACATTAAAACCCACCCCAAAACCAGTGTGAACACACTGTGACTGGAATCTCAGGGTATCTTGTATTTTACCCATTAATGGAAAGATCCCTTCTCCTGAGCACTGGGGAGTGGTGCCCATTGCTGGAAGCGCTGGCAAAGCTGACACATCCCATGTGTTCCTGTCACTGCAGTAGAGCCACCACATCCCAGCGGCGTATCTGCTGCAATTTCTAGTATGAGAGTTCAAAAAACTACACACAGCTCCACATTTGCGTCGCACTCAGAGTAACACATTGCTCTCCGGCTTACGTGGGAAGCGCCAGTGACTGTGCCTGGCGTGGGACACGCTGCAGTCTGGAGCTGGCAGGTTATTTCAGGTTGGATGTGATTTTCTTTCTTTTTTTTTTTGTTGCTGAGGTGAGCAGAACAACGCTGATAAATACGGCTATAGGTGGCACTGAAGCTGTGTAGCAGCTCTAACGTAAAGCCAGAGGAAATGATCAATCCCTGCGCAGGGTGGGTGCGTGTGGTGGTACCTCTGGATGCGGAGAGAGCAGCAGGACAGGCAATGGCTCTGCCCTATATTTATATGGGGGTGTCTTTAACTGTTTATTAAAATATCTGTTTGTTAAAATACCTATATATCTATCTGTAGATAGATCTGTCTTTATAGGTACCTATCTATAAAGATATCTATACACATCTATCTTTAGGGAAACATGTATGGAGATATAAAATAGAATATATAGTAGAATTTAGAATATAGAGTAGAATATGTAGATATAATACAAATATAATTATTATAAATACCTAAAATAAGAATACAATAATATTTTATTTAATGATGTATATATCTATTAATCATAGACATTTATCAATCAGATATCAGTTGACCATAGATATCTATCATACAACTATAGTAGATACCTATCTAAAAGAATGGATCTATACTGTCAAAACATCTCTTAGATATCTATTATATAGATGTGCATAATAACTATAATATTTATGCAATATCTCCATAGATATCTGTAATTATTAAATATCTATTTTAAATATATGTATTAGAAGTGGATCTATGGTATTAGATACCTGCTCTAGAGGTAGATCTATGTCACATCTGTAATACCTGTGTATTGTCTCTATAGCTAAATATCTCTAATGGGGATAGATACTTAGATAGAATATATCTAGGTAGGTATCTGCTTACAGATGGATATCTATCTATAGATAGCTCTGGATTTCAACTCCACCTGTATACACCATGCAGCTTTACTGCAGAGCAGCTGTTCCACACGGGTGCATCACTGTATCAGGTTGGCTCAGCCAGCCCATTGGGCAGAGCTGCCAAGGGCAGCTGCCAGCTCCAGCTCTCTGTAGGATTCAGTGAATGCCTGGCATCGCCAACCCCACCAGTGCCTGCCTGGCCACTGTGTGTTGGCAGTGGGAGAGAGAAAAAAAAAAACAAGGGAGAAAAGAGGCTCAGGTTTATGCTTCAAGCGGGTTAGCTCCCCATTAGCATCTGGCACTGCAGCAGCAATGGAGGTGGGTGGGCGCCAGAGCCCCAGAAGCCAGCACTGGCTTTTGAGTGCCCTCTGCCGATGCGCTGACTGCAGGGCTGCGGTCCCTGCATGGGAGAGCAGGGTGGTCCAGGCAGCTGGAGGGGCAAGAAGCCATGGCTGTGGGGGCTGCAGGGACACCTGCCATGCCTAGGGCATGCTGGAGGGCTCCAAAAAAAGGAGCCCCTAAAAAAGCCCTGGATTGCTCTCAGCAATTAGATCAGATGCTACAGAGTGGAGCAAGCAGGGATGAAACCTAGAAGGGAGGGGACTGGAGTAGCCTGAGGACAGCTAAGGGAAGCTCCCCACTGCACCCCTGCTCATTTTGTATTTTGAAAAGAAAAAAATACTTGTGTTTGAGGTCTTCTGTGTTAGCTTCTGGTCAGCAAACGCTAATGGGAATGTGTTCCACTCTTGGCAGGCAGTAGCTCTCCCAGCATCCTCCCTCACCTTCATAGTGGGTTTGAGACTGAGAATATGAGTTCCCCATAAGCACTGCTCTAGGTAAATCTGCTCTGGCAGGGAGGTTGGACTACATGGTCTCCAGAGGCCCCTTCCAATCCCTGTCATTCGGTGATGCATTCATGCAGCTCCCACACATCTGACACCTGATTAACCTACTGGTCAGTCACACTGCAAGTAGTGACCACACACTGCCCACACAGCTTCACCTGCAAGTGGGAGAAGAAACAGGGTTGTATGGTCCAGTGTGGCCTAGGAAGTTGCTGTGGGTTCTCTGTAGCCAGTTCTGGGTACCAGAGCACATGAAGATGGGATGGGATCAACAAGCCCCTCTACCACCCCAAATGATCCTTCTTACAGGCAAGGCATCTCCTCAGGATGGAGTAACATTGCAGATTGCTGGACAAGGTGGCTCCTCAAAAATTATGATAAAAATGACTTTGATCTCCCAGGGAGAGGAATGGGGGTGCTGACTGCCGCTTGCCTCCCACAGCAGCAGAGACGGGAGAAAGAGCTGCGGAAGCAGCAGGAGCGGGAGCAGCGGCGGCACTATGAGGAGCAGATGCGGCGGGAGGAGGAGCGGCGGCGTGCGGAGCACGAGCAGGTAACCCGACAGGAGCCCAGCCACCACCTTCCATACAGAGTCCTCTAATCAGATATTTCCTTGTAAACACTCATGTTTTCTGCCACTTGAGAGCAAATTGCTTAATTGTTACCACTGTGCGTGTGTCACTTTCCACTGCCATCAGTTGTTTCCATGTGGATCTGCTTGCCGGCCTGCAGGTGTGGAGACACTTGGTGTAGGTTTTTCCCACCCACTTGTTCCCAGGTTGGGGTTTTGTGGTATTCTTGGTTAGTGTTTGCCACCTCCTTGTAGAGTGGTGGACAACCTGGGCAATTTGGGCAGGGGCAGAGGGTGCCTGGGATGACTGATCAGTGCTGGCTTATGGGTGGGGTGGATGCGGGTGTCTGCCTCATTCTCCTTCCTCTTGGGAAATGCTGGCTCTTTTACCTTCTCTCTCTCTTTTTCCTTTGATCCTTGCTGCCCATGCCTCCAGGAGTACATCAGGCGACAGTTAGAGGAGGAGCAGAGACAGTTAGAGATCCTGCAGCAGCAGTTGTTGCAGGAGCAAGCACTACTTCTGGTAAATGGGAGGCCCCAGCCACGCTTGCCCCGTCTGCCTGTGTCGCGTCCGCATGTGCCTGCGCATGCCCCTGTCGCCTGAGTGCTGTGCCGAGATGCCAGAGATGCTGCTGTCACTGCTGGACCCACAGCCTCCTGGCCTGCCCCACGGCCTCAAGCGGGCCTCACTTCCCCCACCACCGCTTCGGGCAGCTCCCCTTATGCCGCACGGCTCTCATGGCGTCCCCTCGTGTGGGGAGGGGCCTGCCCTTTCTGCTGCGGAATCATGGAGCCCGTTTGCAGCATGTTGGAGCCTGACCGAGCTGTCACGCGTCTGCACCCAGCAAACCCACCCTGCTGCGTGGGTTTTCGTGTTCTGAGTGAAGGCTTTTGTTTTCATTTCCCCACAGAAACGCTGTATTCCCTCTTGTGCTGTTTGCATTCTAGATGTCCTCTTTTTTGTTTAATTTGCTTTTGAGTGAGCCTTTTTTATGCCAGTAGTTGTTACTCTCACTGCATTTATTTTTAATCCTCAGGGATTATTCTTTTTCGCTCTTGCTATTAATTTTATTTAGAAATAAAAAACATAACAAACAAAAATTCACACGAGCCCTTGCCTTTTAAAAAGGCCCTTTCAAAATTACTTACTGATTAAACCTTATAGAGCCATAGGAATTTGGAAGGATCGTTCAGTCAGCTCTGCTGTGCGACCCTTCCCACCAACAGTGAATTGGTCCCACAGAATAGTTGGCTGCAGCTGGGTTTTGTCTGCCCCAGCTGTTTTTGGCACCTCATCGGATTGATCCTTTGTTCTTCCCATCCAGAAAAATCTGGCAAAGTCACTGGTAATACCTTAGCAGACATCAGCCCTTGTGTGGGGGGTCTTGCAGGGTTTCCCTGGTGAGGCAACACTGGCACCCCCCATTCCCAGCAACCAGGGCAGCTCCTCAGCTGCAGATTATCAGGGTCACAGCTCTGAGTTTGATGGCTTTGTCCTCCCAACTCTCTCTCCTCCAGGGATACTTTAAAGCTCAGTCCCCACAGTCTTGCAAATCTATAAGCTTTGCCAAAAACCAGCTTTTCAGATGCTCGGGCCCCTTTTTCCACCCAAACAGATAAACCTGCAGTTTCCAGGCTGGCTGGACACCTGTGTCACTGTGTTTTCCTCTGGGCAGGAGTACAAGCGCAAGCAGCTGGAGGAGCAGCGGCAGGCGGAGAGGCTGCAGAGGCAGCTCCAGCAGGAGCGGGACTACTTGGTGTCCCTGCAGCAGCAGCAGCAGCAGCAGCGACAGGACCAGAGGCCGGCAGAGAAGAAACCCCTCTACCATTACAAAGAAGGGATAAATGCCAGTGAGAAACCAGCCTGGGCCAAGGAGGTAGGTGAAAGGGAGGAGCATGGCGGTGCTTGTCTGTATCTGCAGGGCTGGGCACACCATCCAGTCCGAAACACCTATGGCAGATTGCACTCTGCTGGGTCAGCCTCCAGCAGATGCCATTAGCTGTGCTGGAAACACTCCCAGTTCAGTGCAGCGTTTATGTGTCTGCATATGCGGACAAGGAGAGCAGAGGAAGGAGGTTTTTCCATGAGCTCACCTCCTGGAGGGTATCAGCTAGAGCTGGGGACTTGTGGACTTGCCAGGAGCTCTTGATTCTCCATCCTGCCATGTCCACAAGTCTTCTATGGATCGGGACGAATGCAGAGGGTAGTTGTATCAGGGCTCCTTGCTGAGCTGTAGTTGAGTTCCCTGTAGTTGAACAGGGATCAAGCAGCTTTTCCTCCTGTGCTCCAGTCTATATCTCTTGGGGTTGCTCTTCTTTCATGATTTTCAGGAAGGCAGGCCACGTCTTCTTTTTCTCTCCAGCAAAAAGAGGGAATTGTTGTAACAATTGTGAGATCTTGAATATTAATTATTGCCTGACTGAATAGTCTTGAAAAGATGAAGACAGGCATTGTCTGCAGTGCGGTTTCCTGCGCAAACTCTTTCTCCTTAAATATCTGTGGTTGCTCCAGTAGGACTAGTCCTCACTTTTGCTATTATTTTTTTGTGAAGTTCTTTGTGGTTAGTTAGCTTAATTTTGTAACCCCACTCCTGGGCAGAAAGATCTTTTAATAACTCACCTATTGTTCCTACTAAGCAGGATTGCTGCTCTGCTGCCAAATGTCTGGCACCCATTAGTCCTGCAGAGATACGATGTACACCCAGCTTGTTGCTGTCTCCTGGTCTTTCTTCTTGACAGCCCTCGGCTGCATCCTCAGTACCTGCAAGCATCAAATGCTCAAGAAATTAATCAGCTGTCCATTACTAAGCAAAGGCACATAATGCAGTTATTTGCCTTTCTAAACCATCGTAGAGATAGTTGAGGGTAACTCTTTTCATCTCTTTATACTCCCTCAGGTTCCCTTCCAATTTAGTCTTCAAAGTCTTTTGGTGGTGGTGCACCAGATTACATATTTTTATGGAATTGTAGGATCATTCTCCAGCCTTTTTAGGGAAGTAAGGGGTTTGGAAAGTGGGTCTGCAGAGGAGATGTTCTGGACATGCTGATCCATCTCTGACAGGAGACGCTTCCACCTGGTTGGTGCCTCTGTGGCTTTGTGCAGAACTGGGTCTCTTTTCCATCTGCAGAGGTGCTGAGAGTAGGTAACAGGCAGGAAGAAAATGGAGTAAACTGTTTCTAGAACATTCCTGAAGTACCTCTGACACTGTCTTCAAAACTGTAACAAAGAGAATCTTATCCTTTACCTGGGGTGAAGGAGAGAAGTGCTGGATTTAGCTTTCCATTTCAAACACCAAGGCCCATTTCTTCTATTCCATGGGGGGAGGCTTCTTTATTTGATGCAGTCACTGGGAGCAGAGCATTGGGAACTGTACAGTGTGACTAAGAGCAGCCAAATGCAGCCTCATGCCTTTTGCTGAAATCATAGGGAAGATGAGGTTTCCTGTTGTTAAGGAACATCTCCAGCTTCCACCAATTAGCTTTCTAAACCATTTATTCTTTACCTGTATCACTCTGGTTTCTAATTAAATGCTCCAAGCAGCAACCTTGGCATCTTTCTGCTCTTGGGAGCAGTAGTGTGATGTAGTACCTTGACACAACACCCTTGGGAACTTTCCAGAACAGCAACTTTTCCCTCCATCCCCTATTTTATCTACTTCATAGTCCCACTTTTAGCACAATTCAGCTACTTTGCTACACATACTGAACTACCATCCTTGCTGGCTATGCACATAGACTTGTGCTGATACTTAGTCAGCCTACCATGGTTCTTGCTGTGGTTCAGCAGTTTCCATACCCAACCTGTGCATGCTAATTGAAAAGAAATATCAAGACTTTGTTTTCCTTTGGGAGCAAAGGAAAGACAAGTCTTGTGGTCAGCCAACAATTTCTGGAGGCTCTGTAGAGTTTATTGGGATATTTCTTGAGATTTTGTGTGATATCCCATACTGTCCTTGGGATTTATGCTCTTTGGTTTCTAGTCTTCTCTCTCTGTAGCTTGATCACCACAGCTGACTTCTCCTTGTGCCATGCCCCTCACTGCTTTTCATACCTCTCCTTTATGCACTTACTTTCCTATTTCACTCATCTTTACATGATGACTCCATGACCCTGCAGACATGGGATAAAGCTCAAAGGTGAGTCTGTGACCATTCACAATGCAGTTGTGTCCCTGTGACCCCTTGTTAAGGGACTGATCTGTTGGTAAAGAGAAAGCTCAGGGTTAGGAACCAAACTGTGCTGCATCTTTTAAAGCTTCCCCAGAGCACAGTCAAGGATTTCTCTTTTTTGTGCCAAACAAGACAGTCTGATCAAATAGTCATAGAATCATAGGATGGTTTGGGTTGGAAGGGACCTTAAAGATCATCTTAGTTACAAGCCCCCTGCCATGGGCAGGAACACCTCACACTAGACCAGGTTGATCAAAGCCCTGTCCAACACATATGGATGCACATCCCATCTGCTGTTTTTTCTACTCATCTTCTAGTGAGTGGTTATCCACTGGAAGTTAATTGGGATATTGCTTGGGTGCTGTCCCAGACCTGTCCTGTTTGCCCAGGCACATTTATTCTTCCAATCAATAACTATCTGGGTTTTTTGCGACATAATGTTGAGGACCCTCTGATGATCTAGTCAGAGACATGGCATTAGCACTCTAAGCAGTAGTATTGTAATTATCAGCTCTCTCTGTTACTGACTCTTCTGTTATGGACCAGTGTTTGCTAAACAAAGCATGCAAACAGCCAGGATTAGCTCCTCAGTAACAAAGAAGCTTGCTCTGCTGAAGACCGGGTTTGGATAGGCATGTGCCATACATGACCATGCATAAAGGAGAGCACAGGAGTTTTGCACACAATGGCTGATCCCTGTGTTGTTTTCCCACAGCCTGGAGCTTCCCAAGGGCTGTGCGTCATGAGCTGTGCTGTTCTCTGCAGCAGCCAGCGCACACATCAGCTCCTCCCTCAGTCCCTGTGGCTTTTTTCTCCTTCTCTCACTTTGAAGTGATGCATTAAAACATGAGCAGCCTTCCACCGGGACCCACACAGAAGCTCTTAAGGATGTTTCCTGTTTGAGGGGAATTTGGAGTTCTGCTAGTGATGGCTTGAACTGGAGCAATGATGAATTCCTGCAGGGTGTTGCTGCTTTTTCCCACTCCGTCTAATGAAGGAGCCAGTAAGGCTCCATTAAGTACAACTGGAGTGTTACAAGAGCATCCTGTGCTGTGCTGGTGGAACAGGGTGCTACCGAGGTGATGCTGGCAGTGGGAAACCGGATGCCTTTCTCCTTCCCACTATACAGACATCCCCATTTTGTCACTCCTCTGCCTTCTCCTCCATGCAAGCTTTGAAGTCCTCCATAATTAGCTGCACATTATGGCTTGGCAGCGTGCCAGGAGTGCCTGTGAACAGCCGGAGGACTTGGCGGTGGCACCGTCTCTGCTGTTGTTTGTGCCAAGGCTTAGCTTGTAAGAGGATGGACCGGACCGGGTCTGTCACCCAGCACTTGTGCTGCCACTCCCTTGTTCAAAGGGAGTTCTCCTTCCCACTCTGATCTCCTTCCCATCCTCATGTCCATTCCTGTGGGCATCTTTGAACTGAGCTCTGCACAGCCTCTGCTAGATGGTGGACAACTCCTGAGGAAGTTTTGACAACCTCTTAAGGCACTGCAGTGGCTGAGGTGCTCCCCCATGAGCTAGAGAGGAGAGAGTTTGTAACACTAATCTCTTACCTAAATGTTTCTCCAACTACTGCTCGGTATGTGAAAAAGGAAAAGATTAACCTTTCTTATAATAATCTAATGGCTCTTTTGTTTGATGAGTGTTTATTTACTTAAAGAAGAGCTGTGGTTCTTTTCAAGAAAACCTGTTTTGAAGCTTGCCTTTTAACATGATATTGTACGTGGTGGGATCAAGATGACATGCCAAGGGTATTTAACACGTTAATGGTACATAAATGAAAATATACATCAGATCCTGAGGTATCAAAAATTCTGCAGGGCATATGCTGCATGAATATCAATGCACACAGTTGAAATGCAGGAGCACCCAGATCACACGTGTCTGGCTTAGCTGAAGCCACTGTGTTTCAGATCAAGGGTAAACTGAATGCAGTGGGCTTTGGCTTTACTTCTCTATCAGTAATAGAGGATTTTCCCCTTCCATACATGACAAGGTGCCAGACTTACTAAATCTAGATCAAAGGCAGGCATTTTCTGTTTGCCATGTTTATTCTTTTATTCAGATCAAACAGAAGCACTCCTCTTGGTGTTTAGAGTAGTGAAGGAAAAGGCTCTCTTGCTTAAAAATATGTTTGAAAAGAAGCAAGATCTTCTTGGGAGTCATATTCTAGAAGCACCTCTCTGAGGCATATTGCCTTTTCTTTATTCTTCCATTTCATATTCAGAAATTAGTTATGTGCATAAAATACAAATAGTCCTTCCAGTATCTTTAAAATGCCTTTAATACACAATCTTCTGGGTAACTTGGATTCCACAATCACACGATATATATGAGATACCTAAAGAGAAAATAGCTTCTTTACTCTCTCTCTGTATATATATGTCTGCATACCTTGGTTTTCAATAGGAAATGGCTTTTTCTGGGGCACTGAGCCAATCTCTGGTCTCGCTGCAGGTGGAGGAGCGCTCCCGGCTCAATCGCCAGAGCTCACCGGCCATGCCCCATAAGGTGGCCAACAGGATTTCTGACCCCAACCTGCCTCCTCGGTCGGAGTCTTTCAGCATTAGTGGTGTGCAGCCAGCCCGGACTCCACCCCTGCTGCGACCTGTGGACCCGCAGGTAATGGTGCTTCCTGCAGCAGGCTTACCTAAGAAGCTGGGATGCTGGTAAGGTAACGAGAAAAAGAGCAGATTAAAGGGAATTAGTGCCTTGCTCCCTGGTTTCTCAGCCCTAAGCCTATTTGTGAGTAATAGCAGCATCTACATTCATGGGTGGATTCCTTTTGTCACCTCCATGTATTAGAAACATCACACTGTTTATACCTTCCTTTGAAGCATCACATACTAGTTGCTGCCAGAAACAAGCTGGAGGACCAAGAGGAACTGCTGTCTGGTCCAGTGTGACAGTTGCTCTGTTCCTCTTTGGATCCAGTTTATGTAAGGGGCTAAAACCACAGCGCCTGATACAGTGACCCAGGACACTTTGGTGCTGAGGATCATCAGAAAGAGGTTTTTCTTTCTTTGCTGCTTTAATTCAAGGTTTTGTTTTGATTTTCCATTGAGTTGGCATCAGTCACAAACACATCTGGAGAGGGCACAGATCACCATCACCATCATAGAGGAGAGGTATTGTTAAAGTTCCTCCCAGCCACAAGGTCTGTGTTTTGCCACCAAAAGCTGTAGGAGTGTGAGTGCTGGCTCTGGCTCAGCCCCTGAAATAGCTCCTGCAGATCCACAGACCCCAGGAGGGGTTTCAGAGGGAAGAACAAAGCCTTTGCTCCAGGTCCAGCTGGGCTTTCTATGGGAAAATGTGTCAACTAAGGGCGATTCATGCATGGTTTGCACACCTGTAGGACAGCAGAACAACGCCAGCTTTAAACAAAATACGTGCGGGAAGGCCCTTAAACATACAGGTCTCTCTGGCCAAGGTGCATGGTCTACTTATGTCAGGAAGTGGGTAAAACCCCACTTCACTTGCATCTGTCTTATTGAACAAATATTCCTCAGTGGTCTTTTTGGCTACCTATATTGTCACCAGCTACAAAGATTTCTGTTAACAATAAAATACTAATTAAAAAGTTGCTTGAAACTCAGAGACCCATGCAGATGTCTGCATGCATCACATACTCACATGATACATGTACATGTGTGCTTAGATATGCAAGTAGAAATGTCAAATTAAAGTTACAACCCTTCTGTATCAAAGAAGTTGATGATCTTACAGGTCTCTTCCAGCCAAATCATTCTATGATTCTATGAAGTGCAGTTTCATAGGGCTCTTGGGAAGAATCTCTGATTTCACAAGATCTAACTTTGTGAATTTCTCAGGTCTCCCCAAACAAATGTCAGTATTCCTCTCATTTATAACCTTTAGATCTATAGGGCTGATCTGTCGATAGGGATGACCCAGACCTATAGAAACTCATGCCTCAAGATACTTTTCTTTAAAGCCATATATGCCTCACAAATCCTGATGATTTTTTTTAATCAATTATTTATAATTGTTTCCTCTTTTTTTTTTTCCCATTTTTAACAGGGCAAATCCATGCCAAACCTCATTAGCACAACCTCAGAGGTGCAGGTGTAGGAGCTGGAGACAGGACAGGCAGAGCCTGGGGCAGGCATGGTGCATGTGCGAGTTGGTAGGAGGGAGCTGCCTGCCCCTGCCCCTCGCCCTGCCCCAGAGGTTACCTGCGGTGCAGCGCAGGGCTGGCAGGAGTTGCCAGGGCACTGTGCGCACGCAGGAGCCACCGGGGCTGGCGCATGATGCGCCTGGTTTTCAAAGGGCTTGAGCTTTGTGGGCGTGATTTTGAATAGGTCTTGTTGAGGTGATGTCAGTCAGAAGGTCCTTAAACCAAGGCAGTGCTGATCTCAAACCAAGGGGGCTCTTTAGTGCATCCAAAGTGCTAATCAGATTTTTTTAAAACAAAACCAAAAAAACCAACAAATTTTTAAATATCTCTTTTTTTGATTCCTTTTTTCTTTTTTTTTCAGTTTTGTACTGATAGTTCTGTTTTGACTTGGTGCTTAGATTCCACATCTGGTCACTGTGAAATCCCAAGGAAGCTCCTTGTCTGGGTCTCAGTCACTGCATGAACAGCCTGCAAAGGGACTGGCTGGGTTTCAGGAGGCTCTGACGGTGACCTCTCACCGCACTGAGATGCCAAGGCAGAACTCGGACCCCACCTCAGAAAACCCTCCTCTGCCCCCTCGCATTGAAAAGTTTGACCGAAGTTCTTGGTTACGGCAGGAGGAAGACATTCCACCAAAGGTAACACTATCGCTCCTCACTTTCAGCACGTCAAAGAGGCAATCCCAGAGCTAAGTCCCTTGTGCTGCACTCAGCACCTCCAGCACAGTAGAGTGGGCAGGACCAAGCCCATCCCTGTGGCTCCATGGCAAGTACCAAACTGCCCAGGAGCTGCATTTCCCCAGGCAGGTTTTGTACTGGGAGCTGCCCTTGGGTGCACACACAGCACTGCAAAATAACGTCACCTTCCAGCAAAGAAAGTTCTTGAGCCTGGACAGAGGCCAAAATAAATTAGTATCGCCTTTCTCTAGGATTAAAACCAACCTTCTGTTTAAATAGAATTATAGGAACATAAAATTTGTCATACTCAGTAAGACGGGTCCTTTTTAGTCCAGTTGCAACCATGCCTCCAGTTTCAATCAATATTTGATGGAAAACTTGTAAGGGCTCCAGCAGCTTTATACACTCATTGACATTTTGGCAGCGTCTAGAAGAACCTCTTTAATTAAGACTCTTCTGGACCAGTATTTCGATTGCAGTGTTTATACACCTTCATTTTGGAAGAATTATAAGTTGGCCATTAAAGTTGCCCACACAGCAAATCAGTGCTGAGCCTGGGAGGATTTTTACAGAGAGCAAATGATTGCAAATTGATTAGTGACAGTGAGGCAGGGTTTGTCCCAGGGTCAGAGACATATTTTCTGTGTGTTAACAAAGTGAGTGATTTGCCTTTTTAAGGTCAAAAATATCAGCTATCCAGGTAAACCTCCCTGTGCAAGCGATCTCTGGTGGTCTGTTCCTATTTCTGGTACCACTGAGCAAGAGGAGGCATCAGTGCTCACCTAAGAGGAAAAGCAAGCCAACAGCTCCTGGAGCTGTTTGTGTGCTTCTCTCCTCAGTAGTGCAGGAGGGTGGCTGTCTGGTTTTAACCTCATTTTGAAAAAACCCTTGCAATTTAATGTTGGCTTTTGCCTTGAGTCCTTTGAGAAGGGCACCTCTTAACTGCAGTGCTGCACAACAGTGAGACCACAGCACCTCTTCCTTGGAAAAAAGGCCGTTTTCCAGTGCTATGGAGTATTCTCCTCCTTAGCTGAGGGAATGTGAGCTCTGAAGGTGTCCCCACCAGATCACTTTTAAGACCACTGTGTCAGCAATAATACCCATGAGGTGTCTGACTTCATGTTTTACCACCTAAAGTGAGTGTGATGTGTTTGCAAGCAGGAATGAAAGGGCTGCCCATGAGGCAGGGCTGGCTGTCTCTGTGGTCCAGGGTCTTGTTTCTGCCAGTGCTTACAGCTGGATGCTTCAGAGGAAGGTAAACAACTCCCAGAGTCCCAACTGCAGAGTACCCTGCCCACAGGAGAGATTGATTCTTCATGAGACAAGCTGTAGCTAGTGATGCCACAGAACATAAAGCTCTTTCACTCTACAAAAACTTTTCATCTTACATAACATAACTGCAAGTTTATTCTCAAAAAAAGCACCTAATAATTATTTTTTGCTGATCCTGTCAAGTCGTCTTTTACCTGGTGCAAGGTATTACACGGTGAGTATTGTCGTGCCTCTCAGTGGGGGATGAGACCCACTGTGCCTGTGGCCCCATGGCTATGCCTATGGTCCTGTGGGGCAAGGCCGGGCTCAAGGGTTACCCACATAGTGCCCATAGGCTACAGTTGGCTTTGGATTTCTGCTGGGGTGTTATCGGTAAGACATCCTGACAGCAGCAACATCCTGAGCTCAGTGAAAGTCATAGCTCAACAATAGTCAATGTGAGTGTTAGGTGTAAGGTGTTAGGTCAGCTTCAGGGTTTTCACTGTCAATTTTCTTGTTTGTCCACAGATTAACACTTTCTCTGTGCTGGTGTGTGTTACATAGTCAAATCCTGGGTTCATTTTTGAGCCCCTCACTCCATGAAGGATTTTGAGGTGCTGGAGAGTGTTCAAAGGAGGACAATGAAGCTAGGGGAGGATGTAGGGAGCAAGTCTGGTGAGGAGCAGCTGAGGAACCTGGGGTTGTTCAGCCTGGAGAAAAGGAGGCTAAGAGACCTTTTGTCTCGACAACTCTCTGACAAGAGGTTGGAGCCAGATGGAGGAGCCAGTATCTTCTCCCAAGGAACAAGCAATAGGACAAGAGGAAACAGCCTCAAGTTGCACCAGGGGAGGTTTAGGTTGGATATGATGATAAATTTCTTCCCAGAAAGTTTTGTCAGGGCCTGGCCTAGGCAGCTTCGGGCAGTGGTGGAGTCCACGTGATCCCTGGAGGGATTTCAAAGCTGTTGTGGTGTGTTGCTAAGGGACATGGTTTAGTGGTGCCCTGGCAATGCTGGGTTAATGATTGGACTTGATGATCTTAAAGGTCTCTTCTAAACTAAACGATTCTATGGTTCTATCTGAAGTAGAGTTGCTCAAAACATCACTGAAATGGTTGCTGAAATGCACTTCAGTCTGAATTTTACCTTAAAGATCACTTCTCTGGGTTTTGTTGTATTTAGATTGTATAGGTAGGTAGATAGATTGATAGATTGATGTGTTTGTACATGTGCATGCCTTAATCTTTAAAAAGTCAATGCCCTGTTTGGTGGTGGCCACTCTGTGTGTGTACTGCTCAAGGGCTCCTCTACCGGGAGCACCCCCAACTGCACTGTTGCAGCTCCTTTCTGTCTCCCACTCAGGCAATTCCTTATAAAAACCAAGAGCTTTATGTTTTATAATCATAATAAACAGTGCCTGTCTCTCAGTGGGAAATCAATTGTAAGTTGAGTCTTAGGGCAGTGCTGGAAGGTGACTTAGCCCAGACACATTGGATGATGGTGAGTGTCTCTGTTCTTTTTTAGGTGCCTCAACGAACCACTTCCATATCCCCTGCTCTGGTGAGGAAGAACTCCCCGGGCAATGGCAGTGCCCTGGGACCCCGGCTGGGCTCCCAGCCCATTCGGGCAAGGTACGGACACCAAGGGGGATGGGCAGGAGTGATCTTGGCATGCTACTGCCTGTGGTCCTCCTGGCATCACCCACTGGGGAGCCCGAGTGTGGGCTAGATGTTAGCCCTGCTTTTGCTGACTGGTAACAACCCCAGTTTGCAGTGCTTCTCTTCTCACTCAGATATTTTAGTATTTTGTAACAACCGCAAAGGCTGTGAGCACTTGGATCCCTGGTGGCTTTGCTCCCGAGCCTGAATATGTTCCTAGGCATTGCAGGGTTTGGAGGTGGATGCTGCATCTGCTGCTTTGGGGTCCAACGGGAATTTTGGGTGCTCCCTTTAGTGGAATTAGGTTCTGGTTCTCCTAGTGTCACCTCTTGGGTGTAAGGGGATCCATATAAACCAGTGGGAAGATCTCAGTGCTACATACTATCCATTTCCTATGCATCAGAGCAGCTTTTCACATTTAATGACCAAGAAATGTGCTGGCGGACAGACACTGATAAGCTTGGTGAGGTCTTCATTAGATGTAGATCAAGGTTTAAATTCTTTTCAGCCTCTTAGGACGAGGGCCTTTCGCTTAGCCTGACCCAGCTCTGTGGTGTGGCAGCGTGCCGGGCGCGCGCGTAGCACCCCGAGGAAGGATGCTGCAGTACAGAGTGGTCCCATCTCTGCAGTGTCAGAGGTAGCCCTGGGCATGTTTAAAATGAGCAGAGAAGTTGACAGGCTCTGCTCGGAGCTGGATGGAAAAAAAACACGGCTTAGTCAAGCGAGAGCTTGTCTCTGTTTTGCAGAACATCATGGGCAGATCTAGACCTCAGACAGGCAGATCTCAGGGTGAATATGTGTTCCACATAGCCTCACATGATGGAGCGCCTTAGTCTCTTTTTCCTGCCTTGTCCTTTCAGGGTGAGGTAAAAAATAGAGCGCTGGGATGTTTGCAGCCATGTGCTGTCCCCAGTTTCGGCAGACCCCCTTTTTTTCAGCTCAGTGCCCCCGCTGTGCATCGGCAAACTCACATACGACAGGCCAGAGGAGCTGGAATGGGTAACAGGAGGAGGAATCTTTTGTTGTTTTTTAAAATGAGACAGAATACACTCGTATCATGGTTAGTTCCTTTTTATTGCTCGAGGCTGAAGCATTTTGAATTCTTGAAAATGTTATTGTTTTAATTAGCTGTTGCCTGAATGAAAATTTAAAATCTGGAGGGATGTTGGGCTGCATGGTCTTAGTAAGCGATGGTCTTGAAAGTAAAAAGGATAATGGGAGTCTGGGATTCAAGCTGAAAGTTGCTCAGTGTTTCCTGCAGCCTCCCAGACCTGGTCAGTAGAGATGAATCCATCACTCACCAAACTTTTAAAATACATTTCATGAGTTAATTTAGCAAGGGACATGTCAGCTGTGCAACCTGAGCTGGAGGCCTTTGGTTGGATGAAAATTTGAAGTGATTAGGATGCTACTGTGTCCATTAAACGTAGGTATTCAGTGCACTGATTTTGAATTTCATTTCTTTCATATTAATGTAGCATTTCCAATGCTTGATTCTTGATTCTTGCCATGCATAAGTGTAAATATTATTAAAATATGCTTTCTCTTATTTATCACCCTGTCGTAAGAAGTGAAGGGATATTTATTTCCCTGCCCATAGTAAGTTACCATCTTGCTGCCATCATTTCAATACCCACCTATGTCCATGCAAGATAACACTGGACAGGGATTTTCTATCATATCCCTACTAGGCAGCGTCCAAACAGTTTACCAGGACCCCAGCACAGCAACAAGCCTTTGCACAATTTGCACCATTGTGGTGCTTCTCTGAGCTCCACACGTTATGCGCACCCCACAGACCTTGCAGCATCCAACTGCAATCCTGTTATGTCACGTAACCACATCATTTTTATGCATACAAAGCCCTAATTGGACTTGATGGAGAAAGCTTTCTGTACATTTTGAATGGGACTTTGAATTATAATATCACTCAAGGGAAATATGTATAAAACCAAATTGCAAAGCTTCACATGAACATGTCTTTTGATGTTGCTTCAGTGCCAAACAAGAATTAATTTCCTAAAGCCATCTGATACTCAGAGAGGTATTAGTCACTCTATGTGTATCAAGGATGCTTTCTATTCTAGATTGATGTATGTTCACAAGGTGAGAGAAATCAAGGAAGGAAAGGGATATCTGATGCAACTTTGAAGTTTGGCCATGAAAATCGAAAGTGTGAATAATTGGTAAAAGTGATCTGCAGTCTTTCTGCAAACTTGAGAACCTTTCTTCACTGCAGTGTTTTTTCCTTTGTGTCATGGTGATTTGCAAATTCCTGCTGTTGTGATGAATATTGGGGGTTAGTTAAGTAACTCCAGCATTGTACGTCTAGAGGCTGAAAAGGAGGTTTGAGCAAAAACCCTCCCCTATTTTTTGCCGAATTTGGCAAAATAAAGAGTAGCGAGTTTCTCTAATTATTTTGTCATGGTTGTGGAACACGTCCATGAAGATGTTTCATGCTTGATTCTACAGAATCCCTCAGTGGGGCTTGCAGGCTAGTAGAATTTAAGAATAGAAGACCTCAGAAGAGGAGGTGTCTCCTCACCTTTGCACCTGTCACTTTGGGAAGGATCTGAAGCCCTGGAGGCATGTCTGACACCAGCTGATGGTAGCTTCTGTTTTGTGCTCCTGCAGCAACCCAGACTTGAGGAGGACGGAGCCCATTGTGGAGACCCCACTGCAGAGGACCAGCAGTGGCAGCTCCTCCAGCTCCAGCACCCCCAGCTCCCAACCCAGCTCCCAGGGTGGGTCGCAGCCTGGCTCCCAGGCTGGCTCCAGCGAGCGTAACCGAGTCAGAGGTGAGGTTCTTGAAAACATCTCTTAGCACCAGGCACACTTCCTGAGGCTTATATGATAAGTGAGAAAGGTGAGAGGTCTGGAATCTCATGTATATGTTTAAAAAATGTAAAAAATCAGAGTGTTCATTTTTTCTGATGTACCTCCATGATCAGCTGGCCTCCTTGCAAATGGAGATGCCAACACTGCCATTTGCCTGGACCCTGATGCAAGATGCCCACAGCAGCTTGTGCTGCTCTGTCGCAGCGCCAGATACATTATACAAAAGGAGGTGGGAGTGATGCTTTAGGGCAAACAAAAAAATACCCATTTACTTCCTATCTTCATTGACCTGAGCTCACTTAGACTCTCATGGTTTCTTTGGGGAGTGTGTTTCATTTTGGATATACAATATTTTTTTTTGAGCTTCGTCTTTGTGCCAAGCCTGAGGTGATAGCAGAGGAGTGAATTGGTCTGTAAGAAACTTTCTCTGAAACACTTGTGCCAGGCAGCCATGCTGACACTTGGTTTATGTTCCCAGCCAGATTGTTTCCTCTCATCTTAGAGCCACTCTTACAGATATTCTATTCCCCTGTCGAACTGTAGTGAGAGTTGCTGAAGCATATATAGCCCATATATCTGCACTTCTGGCACAGCCCTGATGTATAAATCCCCAGGGCTGAAGCATATTAAAACAAATGCTGTCTCCATGCTTTGAATTTTTTATGAGTTGGCCATAAGGTGATGTGTCCGTTGTTGAAATCGTCACTTCTCTAGGTAGTCAATAATAAGTTAATCAGTTGTTCTTTTCAGCTTGGTTTTGGTATTAGTAATGAGGAATTCTGTGACAAGTAATGTCCTAGCAATGTCAGATGCTTCCAGGCTTTAAATTTATCACATGCCCTGCTTTTTTGCAATATGAATTTATTTCTTTAGTAGAAATAAAAGGGCAGTAATGCTGCAACAGGTCTGGCAGTGGAGGCGGGGCTGGATGATGGCTTCTGCTGCTGTATTGATGGAGACTTGTTGCAGAGACAGTGAAACAAAGAGAAGCAGGAGGGATTTTGGAGACAACAGAAGAAAAAGGGTGATGAAGTCCCTGCCTGTCCCAGGTGACGGGATGCAGCAACAGCTTTTGGCAGAATTTTAATCCCCAATCTCTCCACTTGCCTTTTGCCCAGGGAATGCCAAGCCCGAAGGGTCCCCTGTGCTCTCCCACGAGCCCACCAAGGTAAAGCAGGAAGACAACAGAGATGTGACGCGCCCAAGCCGACCCGCTGTGAGTCTCAAATTATTGCCCGTGGGAATGTTGCTAGCCAGCTTGGCCACATTTCCCTTCGGTGCAGTACCACAACCGTGGGGACTCCTAAAAAGAGGCTAGTACTGTTGCTTCTCCAGTGGAGAGACTGGAAAGTGGCGGTATGGCGAGAGCCCATGGGAGATCTGAATGCTTAAGAGCGTGCATGAGTTTTTGTCAGGAGCCCAAGTCTAGGAAAAAGCACTTAAGCCTGTGTTTTACACAAAAAGCAGATGCTTAAGGGGCTTTGCTAGCTTGGGCACGGCAGTTGCCGGTGGCACATTGTTGTGTTCCGTGCTGCATGTCCCCTCGCAGCAGCCCAGTGGAGGGATGCTTGGGAAGGCTGGGTCACCGGACCCCAACAGACTTCACAGCTTAAAACCAAACCCACTAGTGGGATCTGTACACTCCCGTTTTATTATTCTGAGAAAAATCTCACCCAAAATGTTTCCTTCTGGTTTAATGCTTTTGACATTTGTATTTTAAAACTGCAGAATCGGCCTAATAATGAGTTTCCACTGCTTCTCTTTTTTTTAATGTGTATTAATGTTTTGTTGATGATGTTGTTTTTTTCTCTACACTCCACAGCGTTGAGCTAACAATTCTAATTTTATTTCTAACCTGCTTGCCTTTCCTCTGGCTTTTTCCTGTCCCGATCTGTTTCCTCTGATGCTGATTATTCTTCCTTTACCCACAGAGCTATAAGAAAGCTATAGATGAGGTTAGTGATATCTTTTCTCAGTGGGTCATGCCTATGCAAGGTTTTGACTAGTTAGCGCTTATTATCGGAACGGGTTTTCTTGGTGCTGACGTTGAAAAAGATGGCGATGTGATCTTGGGTCAGCTGGGAGAGCGAACGATTGCATTTCGGCGTAGGGAACCTGCCCGCAGGGAGGGGAGCGGTGCTGCCAGTGTGCCAGTGTGTTCGGCTCTGAAACCCACTGGCCACACCACTTGCATGGAGGCCATGGCAAGAAGCACCCCAACATTCATGTGCTGCCGTTGTCTGGTGTATTTGAAAGAGAAAGAGCAAGAGACAAGGTTTCTTGTGCCAGTGGAGGGGGTCTGGGCAGCCTGTGCCACTCTCCACATTCTGCTCTTAGCTGCAGCCCTGGCCCACCCACTGATTTCAGTGGGGCCATCAAGTGCTGTTTGAAAAGAATTTTAAGCCTCATTTGAACAAAGGCACTTGGCAAATAAAGGAAAACAGAGCAGTGGGATACGGGGTGGGGGGGGGGAGCGGGTTGTGTGATTAATTCTCCTGGACCATACCATCAGCAATAAAGGCAGAGTCAGTGGAGCCACCTCAGATGTTGATGGGCAATGTTTGTTCTTCATACAGCTTCTTTAAAAAAGCACATTTTTCACCATATAATACTATTTTACATGTGCATGCGTCAGGCAATGGTGAATGTTTAAATGCTTATGGGAAAATACCAAGCATTCCTGATTTAGCTTTGAACTTGCCTCACACATGCATCACCATGCACACGCTGCTGATACTGGGAACTGCAGGGCTGGAATGGAAAGCACCAGCATCAGCAACCTCTCCTGCAGTCCCTTTCCTCTAAAAATAGAAGACAGGGAAGAAAGGAGATGTGCTGGTTAGTTAACTTGTTATCTTGGATAAAACATGGGCAATGCATATTGTTTAATGAGGTGCTTTGTTAAGAAAAAAGCACATAAATCAGTGTCTGAATAGCAACAACGTGTGTGCTAATTCAAAGTCAGTGAGCTCAATTTCGGAAACCAATCTGACTCAATTCCAGCAAAATATTAAATCTAAGGAAGCCTTTGTAATTAAAAGTAATTAAAGAGCACTGATACTGCTAACTTCTCTGTTACGTCACCCTCAGTAATAACATTTCAGACACATGTGGAATGGCAGAGCTCGCTCTTGTTTTTGGTCTGGGAGCAACTCACAGAAGCTGTTTAATCCTACAAAGTGCCCATTACTTAGGAGAAAACGATAGCATCAAAGAATTAACTGTCCCGAGGCAAAGCTGTAACCAGCTATCTGATGATATTGTCTGGGATTCTTATTGCTGTTATGACTTCCAAATTAGTTATTAAAAAATAAAGAAGCTGATTTTACTTGGCTGTCTTCTTGTAATGACTAGAGGCGGCTGATAGGGTGCTTTGAAGCATGTTAGGAATGGAAGGTGCAAAAACAAAGTAATTCTGACATTCTGTGGCTGTGATGGGTAAGGGTTCAGTCCTAGACCTGCACTGCAGGAAGTCCAGCTGCAATTTTAAGAAGCTCTTGAACAGTTCTAAAGACCTTGAGAAGGCTCTAATCCAACTCAAAGGCAAGTGCTCAATAAGGAGCGTATTTTATACTCTAACTGGGAAGTCAGCATTGTTCAGCTGTTGAAATCATCATAGGTTCTTATTTAGGAAAAGAAACAATCATATCATAGAAACTGCTGCAGCACTAGTTAAAATAATCAGTTGTTGTGACTGCAGATTTGACCATATTTCAATCCCAAACATGTTGGTATCAAAAATAAACTCCTGAAATACCACATTCTTTCTTTAATCCTGATCAAGAACCTTTCTCTAAAGGTACAAAGAGCATTTGGAGAGGGGTATATAATTCCCATCACAGGTACTTGCTGTGAAGCAGGGATTGATCTTTGGATGTTGGGGTTTTTTTTGTTAAATAGCGCTCTTTTTTTGGTATTCTAATATTGATGGATCTGATTCAAAGTTCTCTGACGTCCACAAGGGTCTCTCCTCTACATCAGAAACCAGGCAGGGTGGACACTAGAGCAGAATGTGGGGCTGTCCACCGGTGGGAGCCCAGCCGGGAGGTGTGGGTCATCAATAACCAAAGTACAAATTGCTTAAAAAACATTCCTGCTTTGTGATTAAAGAATAAACTGGGTTTGCATCTCAGCCAGAGAGGTTTTCCATCATTTTCTTCATGTGTCGATGGGATAGATTTTAGGAGCTCCCTTTGCAACCGTAATTAATAATTGCTGTAGTCGCCCTGCTGGAACGGTAAACTGGAAATGCAGTAAATGAGAGTGTGGCCGTAAGACAATTGTGGAATTTAGTCTTTTTTCAATGAGTTTCTTTCTCCCTAATCCTTTATCTCTGACCGAATGCACTGATGCCTACCTCGGTCACTAATATAGGGAGAAATGGTAAGAGTGACAATCGCGATGCTTTGTTCGTCATGTGCATGTCTTGTGCAACAGAGTTCTCTAACCCATTCTAATTTGAGCTCTCATGCTTTTCTGCCCTACTGCTTCCCCCTGCATTGCTATAAAAGCATGTAAGATAACTAAAAGTCTCTTTTCTACACGGTGCCTGCCATGTTCCTTGTTTTGAAATAGCAGTGTCTATTTTATATGACTGTTGGGTCTGAGACCTCATCAAAGTCATGGTAAACTGAAAAATTATCGCTAGGCTTTGAGACTGCTCCTCTTTTTTTCTTGTTTCAAGGCTTTTTCTTTTTTTGCCCTTAGCTTGTAAGCTGCCACATTTCACATAAAGTGCTTAGTGAGTCCCGCTGAGGGAATTTTTTTCTTTTTCTTTTTTTTTTTTTTTTTGTGGCTGACTCAGAGCTGCAACTCCAAAGTCTGGCTGATCTGGGCTCTTCCCCTTGTGCTCCTCACCGCCTCTTGGCAGCCGCCCAACAGCAGAGACTCACTACGGAAGCAGCTCTTGATGTGCGGATTGCACCACTCCATGGGAGATGCTGTCATTGCTTCCTTCCCAAATGCATTTATTACAGAATAAATACAATCATGGGGTCTCTTTGAGAAGTTTGAAAGAAGAGAAAACCCTGCAGGAGAAATTATCCAAGCCAATCTTTGAAATGATGTTGTTTTCCAGTTTACTATGATGGTGACTGAACTTCACCTTTTCCAACAAATATAATTTTGTCGTGTATCTACATATAAGTGTGTGTATCTATATGCACATACACATTCCAAACAGAAAAAGAAGAGGTTGGCTATTGATTTTTTCAGTGAGCGTAAATCAGTTTTGTTTTGTTTAATAAATGCTACATGCTACAAACATTGTCTTACGTTCGTCTCATGTTTGTAACGACTCTGTAAAGCTATTTCTCGTTGCTCATGCTGTAGCATTGGCTTTTGAAGAGATGTATGTGACGTTCTCCTCCCTTTAAATATAATAGCTGTTGCTTGCTTGTTTTCTTGCCCCCATCCCCTTTAGGATCTGACGGCCTTAGCCAAAGAATTGAGGGAGCTGCGCATTGAGGAAACCAATCGTCCCCTGAAGAAGGTGACAGACTACTCCTCCTCCAGCGAGGAGTCGGAAAGCAGTGAGGAGGAGGAGGAGGATGGGGAGAACGAGACGCATGACGGAACCGTGCCTGTCAGTGACATCCCACGGCTTATGTAAGAACCACTTTCTTTTCAGGGGGCAAATGGTGAAACTTCAGAGTGTCTTGGTTTGGAGGAGCAGTAGCTTTAATATGGGACAAGTTCAAAGCGTGTCAGTGTTTGGTGGCAGGCACTGGGAAGTCATGCTTGCAAGGGATAATGTGCTCGGATTAGTCTTTTTCCTGCTCCAAACTAGAGATAATTTATGGGTAAACCAGAATTATTTCCCTTGTGCATTCAGTGGACTTGCACTCCAAGCTGATGGGCCTCTTCCTGATGATGAGCAAGGCAGGTTTTTGGCCAGAATGGACCTGACCTCATCCACACCTTGGGTTCTGACCACAGGCTTGTCATGTTAAATCTCTGCCTGCTCTTGAGTCTGATCTTACCCCAGATCAAGCCATGCTGAAGTGCAGTACTTGGTGGCTTGCCCAGTACCAACTGGTAAGAGCCAAGATCATCATAATCCTGAATCTTTGTGTTCAATTTTTGTCCTTGGATCAGTCCCTGTGCAGGCAGCAAAACATGGTGGGCTCTGGGGGCTCTCTGCTTGGCAGCAGGGTCTGACTCCTTCCCCTTTGACTTCACAGAGGAGTTGTGGGAAGGCTTTAGGGGATTATGTGCATTTTAGTCAGCTCATTTCCATCCTTCCCACTAAATGAATTATTAGTTGATATAGGTGTACCTGGCTTTATAGTGGTGGGGTGTTGAGGTGGTCCATGTTATGGAGAGTGACAAGTTCCTGGGTTGGAGCTTTTTTCCATCAGAAGATGAAAAGTCAGAGCTCTTGGAGTTTGTTGGAAAAAGTCAGGAGATGGAGGGATGGCTGTGAATATGCGGCAGTGGCATGTGTGAGAAGGCACCTTGGGCTGCTTGCAGAAGAGTTTAATCAGGAGTGGCTAGTCTGCACTGACATCCTTCCACCAAACACCTTGTGTTTGACACAGCTCTTCTCAGAGAGTAAACTCCTTCACTGAATCCCCTGTAGCCAGACATGTTGGGCAAGAGGCGTGGCAGTGAGGTGGCTGCCCCTAGCCCACCACTTGTCCATGATGTCCTGTCAATGAACATGCCCCAGGGACTGAAAAAGGAGATGTAAATCCTTGTTGTCATGGTGAGGAGGCAGGAGCTCTGTCCGTATCTAAGCCTTCATATCTTCAGGCATGGCTGCATGCTCTGTGTCTGGGGAAAAAGAAAGCACATGCTTGGCTTTACACCTTTATTTCACAAAAGGAACCTTAGCTTAGTTATGTTTCCATCAAAGCTTATTTTTGTCCTAAATTCATTGGTTTTCATTAGAAACTGGTACTGAGGGAGAGCATCTCATCTTCTCCTGCACATTTCAAGTGGTTTTTGTATAACACAATTTTAAACATCCTCCCTGAGCACTAGGGTGTTCTTCATTCCACCTCTATGTCTCTCCTGCTGTGAGATAAGCCCATCCATCATTTTCTGTGTCAGTGGGTAGGAGGGACAATTTACTACTTCCACCTTTGCAGATACCCTTTCTCCATCTGAAGACTCTGTGACTCCTTCATCTTCTTTTCTCTCAGCTGTGGCAAGCCAGATCTTGCCCATGTCCAGGAATTTCTTGCAGGGTGACATGAAAGCTGTGCGCTGATGAAATTTGGGACCTTGGGACTATCGTAACCTCCTTTGTCTGTGCTTTCATATTTCTAGAACTGGAATAAATGGGTCATTTTCTTATCCTTTGAAGGTGTTGAAAAGCTAATGGTAGGAAGGTGTGAGCTCCTCAGTTGAAAAGTGCCACAGACCTATGGCATACTGCTGTTAGGAGTGCTTTGGTGATGCCTGTCCAGTCATGTGTTTGATATGATGCAGATGAAGATCCATCACTGAGCCAGTCCCACCTTGGGGTACCTAGGGCTCATATCTTGCACTGCACCAGTAACACCCTTGATTAATGTAGGATTGCTCTGGCTTTTCATGCTGCCAGATTCCCTTATGAATCTCTGGGCATTGACAAGTGAGTTGCACTGTGTGACATCTTCAAGAGTGAAGGACTTTATGCTGATGGAAAGCAACCAGTCTGTGTGGCTTTTAAATGCAACAGGTCTCATCAACATCTTCATAACAAACATCAGCATTTTCCAGCACGCAGGCAGGGCTGGGTAAACCAGAAGTGCTTCATAATTTGCTTTTAATTTTGAGTTGTATTTAAGCAGCTGGTCTGCTAAGAAAATAATAATAATTATAATTATTATTAATAATAATAATATTGTAAGAGTGGCTGTTCACTGCCTGCAACATCCCCTCTTAGACAATCCTCACATTGAATGTGTGTGAGAATAAATTCCAGCATCTCTCTTGAGGTAGGAGCACAGCAGTAAACTCAAGGTGAAATCATGGGTTAGGGCTACACTTTCACCTGGGGATCAGCAGAGAGATAACAGGATACAGCTTGTTGTCCTGCCCTCACTAAACCACATCCCCTCCTTCCTTCTCTTTTGTCTTCTTTGATGCATCATTCCCTTATCAGGGGTTAAGATGGGGAATAAAGGGAGTGATTTTTATTTTTTTTTTTAAGCTATTGTAAGTAGAAAAAATGATGTAAGGTAGCACCTTGAGATGACAAAAAACCCTTCTCTCTGGTGTCTGTGTTGAATCTGTAGTATATCAATCTGTCTCTGGTCCTCTCTTTCTGACAACAGAAATAATTTCCTTATATCTTTAAATGGATATTTTTTTCAGTTTTAATTCCTGAGATAGATACATACATACATAGATGGATGATAGATAGCCAGCCTTACCCTGATCAAAATAATACTGTATTAGAGGATTTTTCATCTAGTTTAGCAGAGGAAATGCTCATCATTAATGCTTTCCCACTCTGTCCTCAGACCAACAGGAATTCCTGGAAGCAACGAGACGTACAACTTGGGAATGGTGACAACCCACGGGATAGAGACTTCCCATGCAGATACGTTTAGCAATATTTCAAGGGAAGGGACTTTAATGGTGAGGGAGGTAAGTTGTAAAACAAATATTTCCATGGAGCATCTTCAGGAGGTTTTGCCCATGTAAGCACAAAAACGTAACAGTTCTGTATGTCCGGAACACAAAATGACTGGGTAAATTGTGCTCATCAGCGCTCTCATTAATACAATTTACACTCGGAGCAAATGTGACAAGCACAGATGTTTCTCAGAACTACAAACAGCAGTGAATAGTAAGTCCAGGGCATGGCGGGGAGGGTGCTCATACCACTGACTCTGCTGTAATCCCCTAGTAGCTCCAGGCAGCAGAAGTTATCATCAATTTACAGCATTTGCTTAATATAGTTGGAACCTGATCCAGAGTTTCCCCAGCCTCTGCCACTGTGTATCCAACTGGTGTTTGTAGAGCATTCACAGGCTTTACCAGGGGCTGGTCCTGTTTGAGTCAGGCCAAGCCCCCTTACCCACCAGCCAGCCATTCTGTGCAAACCCAGAAAGCTGGCTGCGGGGGGCACTGGGCATCCCCCATGGATGCAGGGCATTATGGAGAACAGGTTGTGGTGGGAGCAATCCTGGTGGATATGGACAACCATGTCCTGGGCCGCATCAAAAGAAGTGTTACTGGCAGACCAAGGAATGTGGTTCTCCCCCTCTACTCTGCTCTGGTGAGACCCTCACCTGGAGTACTGAGTTCAGCTCACGAGGACATGGACATGTGGGAACAAGTCCAGAAGAGGTCTATGAAGGTGATAAACAAGGGCTGTAGCACCTACCCTGTGAGGCCAGACTAGGGGACTTGGGGTTGTTAGCCTGGGAGGAGAAGGCTCCAGGGAGCCTTTATTGTGGCCTTTCAGGGACCCAAGGGAAGTGAGGTACTTTTTACAAGGGATAATGGTTTTAAACTGAAAGAAGGTAGAATTAGATTAAATCTAGGAAATAAATTCTTTACCGTGAGGGTAGTGAAACACTAGCACATATTGCCCAGAGAGGTTGTGAATGCTCCATCCCTGGAAGTGTTCAAAGCCAGGCTGGATGGGGCTTTGAGCAACCTGGTCTAGTGGGAGGTGTTCCTGCCCATGCCAGCAGGGTTGGAACTAGATGATCTTTAAGGTCCCTTCCAGCCGAAACCATTCTGGGATGCTATTGTATTGCTGCAGGAGGGAGGCACACTGGGAGAAATCTTCCACAGCCAACCCAGTGTTTCTCCATTTCCCAGTTTGTGGAACGTGCTGGCATGGGGGCACAGGTCTGCTGGTTAGGGGGCAGGAGGCTCTGGCACTTATTGAAACAGGGGGGTTGCTGTCCTGACAATGTAAAGGAAGTAGGTGGGAGAGGAGACAAGAGAGAGGATTTTGGAGTCAGCAGTCACAAAGGAGGGATGTATAGAGCGAATGCAAATTCAACTTGAGCAGCATTTTAATTCTTGATTCCATTTAGATAAAATACTCACAGAAGAAGTGAAAAAAAAACCCCCACCTGAATGTGAGTTTGAAAGAGAGGAATGAGTTAGCAAAAGAAGCCATAGCATGTTTTCTGCCTTTCTCCCCGAGTTTTGGAGGCGAGTAGTGATGCACAGCCCAAGGTCCTCCCTCCCTGGCATGGAGCCATTGAGAGCCGGGGTCCCCGCAGCTGGGTGGGGAGGGCAGTGTGGGTGAGCAGGGAACACGTCCCTGCAAACCAGTCAGGCTTCACTGGGCTGAGCTGGATGCCCAGCGTCACAGCTGCACATCCCCTGCCATGCCAGCAAGGCCATGGGAGGAAACCAGTGATGCAGAAGGGATCGGAGTGCCAAGCAGCTGGGAAACCCCCTTTGGGAAAAGGGAGGATGGTTGGAGACCCAAAGTGCCTCCTTGTGCTATTTACTGTTTGCTCCCCACCACTGACCAAGCCATCAGAGGACAGAATCACTGAGGTCAGTAGGCTTTGGGCAAAGGCCTTTGGCTCTTTGTTGGGACAGCAGAATGGCTCAAGGTAATGAGTGGTCCAAAGAGAAGCACTGTTGGGATTGGTCAGAAACTTGGTAAGCTTGCTCAGAAAGTTTTCCACCACTCCCAGTAAATGGCAATTCTCTGTAGCAATCTCATTGATATGCTCCAGGTAGGTGGGATTCATCAAAATGGCAAATAGCTTAAAAAAAATAAGCAGAGAAGGGAGAAACTTGTCATCAGCTGCCTTGAGTGGGATGTGGCTGGAGAGAGGGGAGAACCCTGGAGAGGGCCTGGCAACCTTGCGTGCAGAGCGAGATGACAGTTGTTGCACTGGCATCCTGCCGATGCTGCTGCTGTTCACTGCTGGTTTGGGTCACAGAAACATGCAGCAGGGGCTGCAGTGGCATTTGCAGTCAGGCTGCTGGCTGTGCAAAGCCACTTGGGCTGACACTGATCAAGGGGACAGATTCTGCCTTCACCATGGGGAAAGAGAGATGGCCATGGGGTTTGCACCCATGGTGGCATGAACAGAATCTGTACTGCGTTCTTCATCTCAAAATGACAGTGATCAGGCTTCTCTCACTATAATGTGGCTCTGTATGTACTTCGTGATTAATCCTGTCTTTGTATCTCCTGGGGCGGGGAGGTTTGGTTTGCTGCTTGCCAGATTGCATGGGATTGGAAACAGAGAGGGTCCTTCTCTTGCACTTGCTCTGGGTACTGGGGGACTGCCAACGACTTGGTTTTGTTTGGTCTTTTTCTCTTCTTTTATCTTTTTGTGTGTGTGTGTGTGTGGTTTTTTTATTGTCTTTTTTTGTTCGTTTTTCCCCCCTTCTCTTTCTTCCTCATGCCTTGTGTTTCTGCAGACCTCTGGTGAAAAAAAGCGTTCTGGCCACGCAGCCAGCAATGGCTTTGCAGGTCACATCAATCTCCCTGACCTGGTACAGCAAAGCCACTCGCCGGCGGGCACGCCGACCGAGGCCCTGGGGCGAGTCTCCACGCATGCGCAGGACATGGACTCGGTGCCTGAAGTAGGTGGTGGGGGGCTCCTCTTTTTCCTTTGCATCTCTTTAAACCAGTATTAACATCTCTGCTCCCTAAAGGGGCTTTCCTGCTTTCCTCCCTGGCTTTCTTGGCTCTGCTCTCTCTCTCTGTTTCTGGTCCACATGGGTGAGTGCAGTGGAAGTCGAGAGAGCTTGGTGGTTATTGCTATATGGGTCTATGGCTGGTGGTAGAAATGTATATTAGGTCTTCTCTTAAACCCACCAGCTGTAGTTTGGTTGGTGATAGCTTGAATTCCAGGAAAAACCCTTTTTCTTGCAGGGGACACTTAGAAATACTGGGTGACTTAGTCTAGTTGATCCTGCTCTGTCAGGGGGGTTGGACTAGATGATCTTCTAGGTCCTTTCCAACCCCTAACATTCTGTAATTCTGTAAAAATATGGGAGCAAAGTGATGCCATTAACCTCAACCAGGCCCATCTTCACCCGTGCAATCTCTGATACATCACTCTTTGAGTCACATTTAGCAAAAAACAAACCCAACAACATACAGGTAGTTCTTCAGACTAGAAAAAGACCTGCACACCTTTAAAACTGTGTGCTTCCTGTTAGAGCAGTGTATTATTCCCTGGTAGCTGTTTTACAGGAATACGATTGAACATTAACATGATATAGGGTGTAAAAAGTCCTAGAAAGTACAAGATATGACACGTAAGACAAGTGAATGTCCCACTTACCAGCACAAGCTGTGGGAACCAGGCACAGTTCCCTATTTTCCCATAAGAAATCAACCCATTTAGTGCTAAATAAACTGGTTTGGTTTTTTTTTCTTTGCATTTTGTTGGTCATGCATCGAAAGTACTGTCACCGTCTTTCATAGAAATGATATGCTCATTTTACGGCATATTTTTAATAGCAGTATAAAAATAAAAAATGCTTGGAATTGGATATTGATAAAATGGAAGAACAGATGGTGCATTACTTGACCGCAAGGTTTTATCCATTTCCTTGTTCCTTTAAAAGCAGTGACAAGATTGTTGATCCTCAGAGTAACACCTTCCACAGTCATCCTAGGACTGCTTAAACACGGGCAAGGTTTGGGTTTAAATATATGTTCATTTGGAGAACACTAACCATGAAGATCTTTTCCATTTCTAAAGCTGCATTTTTAGGGCTGACTGAGCCAGGAGTGGGTGTAAGTGGAAACTGGGGGATTTAGTTTGCAGGTTTTCTAGGTGACTCATGGTTCTGTGAGCAAAAAAGAAAAAAGGAATAAAGCATACCCTCACCCTGCAGCTTGATGCTGTCTCCATAAGCCACTGTGGAGGTTTATAGGTGATTGAACAGGTCCTGGAGGAAGATGTGGTCTTAATATTTAAATAATGGCCTTGGAAGTTGCTAAAACCTAGTTTCTTAGGAGAGCAGCTGGACCTGAGCAAAGAAAATAAATGCTCAGTGCATTGGGTGAGGGGTTTCTTCATAATCTGTGTGTCAGAAGGCAGCTGGTTCAGCTAGAAAGCATCTGTAAATACTGTATCTTTTTTCTGTTGGTGTTTTATGGAAAAGATGCCATCAGCACAGGGGAAAAAAAAACAAATGTGTGTTCCTTGGGTGTGAAAAAAGCACAAAGTATGGAGTATATCTGCCACGCACATGCAAACAGGGCCCCGGACCGACCGTGTATGTAAATGTGGTGTCTCCTTGTAGCCTTCCCTGCCCAGGCTCACAGCTCCTCCCCTGGCTCTCCCTTACCAGGTAGTTCAGGGAAATCCATCCCATTTCTATGGAAACAGGCGGGCTGTCAGGGAATAGAGCCAGGAGGGAAGCAGGATACTCAGCATGGTTTCAGCAGCCACATGGATGGGTGTGGATGTCAGCCCCAAAATACTTGGAAAGTTCTGAGCCACGAGGGTGCTCCTGCACCCCATGTGTGTTTGTGTCTAAATGCACTGGAGGACAGGTACGAGCTCAGCCCAGTTTCAGTACAGATGTTGCTGCTCATGTCACTTTGAGTCCCAAGGCAGGGGTTTCCTTTTGCTTGGGAGAAGGGTTCAGGAACTCTGTGAGGAATGGCTGGGGGACCTGGAGTTGTTCAGTCTGGAGAAGAGGAGGATCAGGGGAGAAATGCTCACTCTCAACAGCTGCCTGACAGGAAGTTGGAGACAGTTGGGGGTTGGTTTCTTCTCCCAAAGGACACGAGGGAATGGCCTCAAGTTGTGCCAGGGGAGGTTTAAGTTGGACATTAGGAGCAATTTCTTCTCCAAAAGGGTTGTCAAGGCCTGGCGCAGGCTGCCCAGGGCAGTGCTGAAGTCCCTGTCCCTGGAGGGGTTCCAAAGCCATGGAGATGTGATACTGAGGGACGTGGGTTAGTGGTTCCCTAGCAGTGCTGGGGGAATAGTTGGACCCAATTATCTGAAATGTCTCTTCCAACTAAAATGATACTGTGATTCTAAGGTCTCCACCTTGTTTTCTACCTTGTCAAACAATAGCTTTAAAAAGAAAGCAACATGATGTTGCCATTTCATAGATATCATAGATATTAGG
>VYZU01045564.1:0-27141 GCA_013401355.1 Ceyx cyanopectus | reverse complement strand
GGGGGGGGGGGAGGGGTTGAAACATTATTCACCCAAGAGCTTATTACAGATATGTAGTATCAAAAAGTTGTAACTATATTATATTCTACTTTATACCTATACATGCTCAGTATGACGTCACCATTGGTAGCAGCTACCGGTTTAAGCTGTAATTTAGACACAGTTTCACTCTTATTGTATGGACCCTACTTTAAGTGATGGTAGCATTCTTTGTGCTAAATTTTCTGATGGTCCTTTCTTTTACTTGGTGGAGTTGGAATATTTTTTTCATTCTTGTTTTTGTTTGGGGTTTTTTTGTTTTGGTTTTTATTTTTTCCTCTTTTTTTTTTTTCTTTTTTCCTTTTTTTTGATTTACTGGCCAATGGTGTCTTTCTCTGACAGTACTGACTTCAATTTCAACTTTATTAGGAGTCCAGTATTTTGTACCACATTATGACAACTTGTTATTCTTGTGGTGTAAATAAAAAGAAAAAGTTAATTATAGTACCACCTTGGTTTCTGTTGCTGATCTTCTTTTCACCCTGTGCCTTCATTGTAATGTGTTAGTTCACCCACTTAAAACAATTTCATGGTGTCATGGAAGTTGGTCTCAGTGCCAAAGAGGCCTTTTGGTCCAGAGATAACCGTTGAGTATAAAGGGATGTTCATGGTAGAAAAATTGCTGAAGCTTCTGCCTGATTTCTTTGCCACTCCAAGATGCTTGTTGAGAAGTGCCTGCATGTAGGGATTGTAGAATAGTAAAAAGATCCTACTGAAATGGGTTTTCCAGCAACAAGTCTGTGAGAGTAGCTGAATTCCCCTCTAAAGCCACCAGTGAGTGAAAACCAGGAAAAAGAGTGGAGGGAAAACTGAGGTTTTGTGTCTGGTTCTGTTCTGTCTTGTGGAGTTGTCAGTGCTTTGCTTTGCTCTTAGCCCGAGAGCTCTGAAGACAGCGAGGTGTGGACCTGCCTGCTCCCAAGCTGGTTCTGTAGGGAGTGAGATGTGAGCCCCAGAGGTCCTGGTTGCCATTTCACATGGTGCCTGTGCCCGCAGGACTGTGGCATGTCCCGCATCCAGCAGACGTCCTTCACCTCCAGGGTAAGTCCTGTTTCCTGATTGTCTGGTTTATCTCTGCCCAGTTGTGCTGGCTGTATGTCAGCCTCTCCCACAAACCCACAGATCATGTCTGCTCCATCTGAGCAGATGTTCCACACTTGCCCATATTGTCCATGGCTCAGGAGAGGTTCTAAGTATTGTCCTCAAATTGGAAGGATGAAGCAGATCTACCCTTTTTATATCATGGTCTCATTCATATATTAAGTCATCCTATAAATAATCCTGTTTGTCCTTAGAACCCACTGAGAGATTGTGAAGTCTCCTTCTCTAGAGAGATTCCATATCTCTCAGGAAATGATCCTGGGAAACAGCAACCTCCTCTGGGTGACCCTTCTTTAGCAGGCGGAGTTGGACAAGATTATCCGCAGAGGTCCCTTCCAACACCTGCCATGCTGGGACTCTGATCTAAAATCAAGCTTTTTTATCTACTGTCAACTGGAAGTGTCCTGATTACAAGGCAAATCAGCTAGGCTTCACTTCTGATACTCTTTCACAGCCTTCCTTCTGGCTAGTTTCCAGCTGTAGCCTGGGAAGATGTAAGCAGGAAGAGCTCATATTTGTAGACAAGGTGATGTCCGTGGGGTGGGGTTTACTTGGGAACCATGAGTGACATGGGTGTGACAGCTGTTTGTAATGTGCCAGCACAGCTGGCAGCTTCTTCAAAAAGAGTCATGGAAGGGACTCTGGGCAAAAGTTTGGGGCGGTTGAAATTAGGAGTAGCCCTGTGGAGAAGAACTTGAGGGTGCTGGTAGATGAAAAGCTGCACATGATCCAGCAACGTTCACTCACAGCCCAGAAGTCAGTTGCATCCTGGGCTGTATCCAAAGCAGCATGAGCAGCAGGTCAGCGGAGGGGATTCTGCCTCTCTGCTCCTGTCTAGTTAGACCCCTGGAGTGCTGTGTCCAGGTCTGGAGTCCTTAGCACAGAGGAGACAGGGACCTGTTGAAGCAGAGCCAGAGAAGGCCACAGAAATTATCTGAGGGTTGCAACCCTTCTGCTGTGAGGCCAGGCTGAGAGAGTTGGTGTTGTTCAGCCCAGAGAAGAGAAGGCTCTGGGGAGACCTTATTGTGACCTTTCAGTACTTACAGGGAGCCTATCAGAAAGCTGGAGCAGACTTTTTATCAGGGTCTGTTGTGACAGAACAAGGGATGATGGTTTTAAACTAAAAAAGTATCTTTAGACTCAGTAGGAAGAAGAAATTTTTGGCACTGAGAGTGGTGATACCCTGACCCAGGTTGCCCTGAGAGATGGAAGCTACCCCATCCCAGGGAACATCCCAGGTCAGGTTGGATGGGGCTCTGAGCAACCTGCTCTAGTTGCAGATGTCCCTGCTCACTGCAGGGGGGTTGGACTAGCTGACTTTTAAAGGTCCCTCCCATGCCAAATTAGTCTATGATTCTATGACAAGGGTCTTCCAGGAGCTTGGGGATTTTATCTGCTGGTGTGAAATCCCACCGCTGTGCAATCCATCCCAACTCTTCTAGCCTTAGAGGACTTGTTTCGGGAAGAGCAGGGTTTGCTTCAAACACAATTTCGGTCTCTGTGCAGTGCATTTGTCAGAGGCTGCTAATCCTTTAAGAAGTTTCTGGTCTCGCTCTGCAAAGCCAAATGTGCACTTTGGGCTCTGATAAATATTCATTGCTGAGTGGTGGTTTGGAGACCCTACAAATTAGGATGATGGAGGGAGGCTGTTTAAAAGGGCTGGGCTGGGTATTTTGGAGGACAGCCTATGACAGGGCTTCCTTTGGTGTCCCCAGGACCCTCAGCATCTGATTATCTGCAGTTGCAGCAATGCTTTTTCCTTCTCCAAATCCACTGGTTTAAAACCTGCTGGTCTGACCCCAGGCTTCCAGCCTGTAGGGGATCAGGACCTGGGCTGTGAGTGTTGACATGTTGGGCCTGCAAATGCATCTTGTGATCCAGAGCTACTTTAATCCCAACTGGAAATGCTCTGGGCTCACTGCTCACCATGAGCACATGCATGTAACCCTGACAAGATGCAGCAGGGAGGGTTGAACTCAACAGTGCAGCACCCACACTGGGGTCTCAGCATGAAATACCTTATTTCAGTAACAGCTGCTTTAGCCATGGAAATTTTTATAGCCAGAAATCTGTTAAACTTAAAGAAAACAATGTTGCACTGCAGTGAATATGTCCTGAGCCCTTTGAGGTTGTTCATTTCTAGCTCCTCTCCAATGGGTGTCCATTGCTGGGTGCAATTGATGGATGGATGGGTGCACAGCTAGGCACTGGGAGCGGGTGCTTCTCCACACCCTTCCATTGGCTCTTCCAGGGTCAGATCAAGGTTTTTTAAATCTATTTTTATAATATTTTTTTTAAAGGAGAAAGAGAACATATCTCACTCTGGGCAGCAAGTCAAGACTTCATGCATTAAACGAATGTAGCTATGGAAGCACAGCAGGGAAAAGAACAGGTATTAAATGTACAGCCTGAGCACAGAGGGGGCAAGAGTTCAGCCTGTGCCAGCAAAATGTCCTGCTTTTAAAACAGGATTTGGATCTGTGCTGAGTGGAAACTTTCTCCAAAGACTGGTGCATGATTGACCTCTTATAGGGCTGCTCTGAAGCTCACCAAGTGAGTTGGGAACTCATTTGTTACCTTGGCATGGACCTAACAGGTAAAAACATCAGTGTAGTCTATGAAGCTACCCTGGAGCATCATTTGCTTTTCTTCACTGGAGGCCAGAGTGGGTTTGCTGCTCGTGGGAGGGCAGGAGGCTGTAAGCACAAGGCTGCTGCTAGCCCTCCCTGGGCTCCCTATCTCTGGGCAGAGGTCCTGATGGGTGATCCCTGGGGGCTGCACAACAGGGCTGGCTCCAAAAGCTGTTTTCTCTCTGTCATGGTCTTTTTCCAAGAATCCCAGCTGCTCTTTTCCAGGTAAAGTTCAGCTTAGGGCTTTCCACTGCAAAAGCAAATGTTGTTCAGCAAGGAAGAACTATTAGTGAAACTCAGTAAGTGGGAATGGAAATGCTCTTTCCTTTAAATAACAATGGATTTAGGGAAAACATAGTGATAAAGGTGCTGGAAAAAATAGTACGTGTGCTTGGGAACATTGGTGTCCTTGAGCAGAGACTGGACCTGATGCTCCAGGATGTTGTGAGGGGACTGGGAGCTAAGCTCAAGTGCCTGGCAGTGAGAGGCTTGGAGGTGTTTTACACTATTTCCCCTGGAGCAATATGTTGTGAGACCTGATGAAAAGATTCAATATCATGATAATGTTCAGGAATTTAAGAGCTTTCTGCCTGAGTATGGGAGAACAGGCAGCAGAAATCTGCTCCTTCTATGAAGTTGTCCAGTGAGATATTCAAGGTGAGGTTGGACAAGGCTCTGAGCAGCCTGGTCTAGTTGAGAGTTTCCCTGCTCACAGCAGGGGAGGCAGCACTAGATCACCTTTGGAGGTCCCTTCCAGCCCTAGACATCCTATGTTTCTGTGACAGACAATAGATAGTGATAGCAAATAACTCTGGGCATTTTCCAGGGGAACCCCAAAGGTCAACAGCATGTCATCTGCTTAGTTTGTATGATGGAATGTGCCAATGGCTGCAGATCTGAATAAGGATGTGAACAACCTAATACGAGTCTTGGATGTGTCTGGTGAGGACAGGTTATGCTCTCCAACCTGCAGGCAGTACATCTGGTCCTCTCTTCAGGGGCTTACAAGATGCTAAACCATGTTGTGGTGATTGGACCTTGTCTGGCAGCCCAGCCACTCACTTCCTCACAGCAGTGTGGGAGAGAAATGGAAGGGTAAAAATGAGAAAAGTTGTGGTGCAAGATAAGGACAGTTTAAAAATGAAAGGGCTTGGGGGGGGGGGGGGGGGGGGAGACGAGAGGGGGGGGGGAGGGGGGGGGGGGGGGGGGGGGGGGTGTTGAACTGCAAGGGCTTGGCTAAGGAGTGTTGCAGAGCTGAAGGAGGAAGGAAAAGCCAAGGAGAACAATGACAAGCCATCCCGGAACGGGAAGCTGCTCCCACTCTAGCTGTTCAGGGAGCAGCAATAGCTGGCACATGTCTGGAAGTGTATGAGAACCAGGGCTCCTTAGCAGGGCTGTGCAATGCTGTCAGCAGAAGGACAGAGAATATATTTTATTAATTGTGAAAGTTATAAAAAAAACAACTCTGGGGCTTTTGGGGAAGTCATAATCTTCTCTTTTTTACAACAGCATAATTAGCAAAAGGACTTCCCACCAAAGGCTATGTTCATACTCCACATCTCTGCAGATAGTGTCTCCTGGCTATACTGATGAAAGACTTCATCAGGGACAAAGTAAATCTAGAACTAACTACAGGCTCTGAGAAAAAAAAGGATCATCTCTATGTTTGCTGAGGGGTTTATCTTGTTGGACTGTAGGATTTCTGTGTGGTTGCAAGGATGTGGAAATCTGGGAAGGCATCTGGGAGATGATTGCACAGGTCTTGGATTTGTTTCTTGAACTATCTTATGCTACCCAAACCTGAGCGTGCCCAGAAAACCACTACTACTTTTGCAGGAGACCCTCAAACCCTCCACAGCTGCAAGACCAGAATCTCATCTGGGACCAGCTTTCAGGTGGCACAGGAGCATCAGCAGTTCAGGAGGAGTGTTCACATTATATCCCCATGGGTCCCCTAACACTGGGCAGCAGCAGGCTGCCATCATGTGCTGTATTTTCTGAGCTCAGACACACATGAAAAATCTCTTTGGGATTTTTGTTCAGGGCAGTGGGAATGACAAGGGTCTGCTCTCCATCATGGCCAGCTGCATGAGGAGCTGGTCCCCAAGCATCCTGTGCATCCCCAGCCCAACACAACGAGGCAGCAGCTGCAGCCACCCACTGCTCCAGATCCTGGAGGAGTGGGCAGCACAATGCACACTTCCATCTTAAAACAGATTTTTATCTCTGAAAAGGAAAAAGGATGGGGCTGGAGATGAAGCAGGGCCAAGACAAGAAGTAGGTCTGCTGGCAATAAGACCCTGGTCTCAGCTGACCAGGTGCCCTTCTGGCTCATTCTTTGCATCTTCCAGCCTGGATACAAGCCTCCATGCAAGAAATACCCCTGCTTCTCAGGCACGTGGTGACTGCAGTGAAGGGCCATGTGTCTTCTGGATGTTCACTAGGTAAGAGCAAACCTCCCTCCCTGCATTTAAAGCAGATGAAGTGTTTCAGTAGCAATAACAAGATGTAATGGGCCATATCCTGAGAAAAGACAGCAGCACACATTGCTCTTCTGCTGCAGGACCTCTACCTCCCCAAGCTTCTGCTCCTCTGAAAGGAGTGTTTGGGGCTTTAAACAGACACCCCAAAAGCTCACTCCTGCACTGCATGCATGACAGGCGAAAACATTTAAACCAGTTATTCCTGTACAGATCCAATTGCACAGCTAGAGCATTGGTGCAGGTAAAGCTTTATTATTAGCCTTTTGAGTAATTAATTTTATTTTTCATTAATTCATTCCCCTGTCCTAAGGACAATTTACCTTTCCCCTGCAAATTCAATGCAATTTAAAAACAAAAAGTTTTTTACTCCATTTAGGAGGATGTAGGTACAGACAGCATCATGCGTTTATATTCATGCTTCATCAAGGCAAAAATTATCAAATGGTTTCAGAAGACCTGCATGAATGAAGGCCTGTTTTCCATTAAATCAGGAAGGGAATGGGGAGCAGTTCCTGTGCTTTAAAGGTGATTAAATACCCAGAGCCCTCGAGTAAAGCTTTCAGAATTTCACTCTTCAGTTACGTGGTTTCGTTTGAAGGAGAAAAAAGAAAACAAAATCCCTCCTTCCCCACTGCATAGAGCAATCTCTGAAATCCCCCCCAATCCCCGTGAATAATACAGCCAGCACAAGCTTAGCAACCACCTTTTAGTAGGCCGGGTTCATTTGGTGGTGAGCGACAGGAATTTCTGGAGCCTATTTATCCAGGAGGTGGGTCTTGGCACTGATGAGGGTCCCCGCCTGGCCTCCAAGCCAAGCCCAAACTATGATAGGGCTGCCTTGGGTCTGGTCTCAAATTTTCTTCTGCTGTGCTCTGGGAGAAGGAAGATTGCAACCAAAGGGGATAAAATATGTCTTTGGGAAAGGTAGAGAGAACTTTTTCTGTGTAAGGAAGGAAAGTTGGAGATGCTAGAAATGCTCCACTGGGAGCCCCAGGTATGTCCCAAGCCCATCAGTAACCCTGCCAAGTCTGGGACCACCAGGTGAATGCTGGTGCAGCCAACAGGACAAGGGCTGCAAAGTTCCTCCCATCTGGCTCTTTTTTGGTCTGGGTGCTGTGGGGATTTCTGCAGGCTGGGGCAGAAAGGTCCCCAACCCCACTTCTGAGGGACACATCTTGGGGAGAGAAATGCACAAGGCTGCTGAATATTTGCAAACTCAAACCACAGAGTGGCTTCCCATAGCTCTTGCTGGAACCTGATCAGGGCTGCTAGGTTTCCTCTGGGTTGATTGATGATGGCTTCTAATACACTGATATACTTTCCCCATTTGAGGGGGACGGTTGATGCTTAGCATGTGGTTGGTGAAATGGCTCTGCGTTCGGCGGTATAACAAATTGTCTTGGCCAGGTTTATCTGTTGAGCTTCATTAGGGACCTCTGCTGCGCCAGATTCTGGGGGTGCTGAAAATGAGACTTGAATTGAGTTATTCCTTGTGGGTTGCAGGCTAATTTTTCTTTCATCTAAAGCCTTTTCATATTTGACCTCTCTCCCCCTTATCTGTGACGGGTAATTTGATTTGCACTGTTATTTCAAAACAATTTCTTTTGGTTCCCTTTGTGAGTCGAGAAAGGCAGGAGTTAGGACTTAAGTATCACAGGCTGCTTCCAAGCTCTGTTTTGAAGAGACTTGGAGGGGGAGGGAAGGAAGAGCAATTCAACCAGAGCAGCAAAGTGTCTGTAGATTTCATTAGGGCTCCTCTGAAGTACATCTCAGGTTTGCTCTAAGAGAGAGCTGGAGCAGAGGAGCAATGGATCACACCACAGGCTGTCAGAGCCCTTGTTCCTAAGGATCCCAGCATAACGTGTCTGTAGTGCTGATCTGTTTAGGAATTTATTCCTGGTGCAGAGCCTTAGGGCTCTTCTAGTTAGACTATACTGACGTTTGTTTCTAGGGGGAAGAAAATAACACACGCAGTATGTTGCAGCTCAGTCTCCCTAGGGCAGTGGTGGACTCCCCATCACTGGAGAGATTTAAAAGCCATGAAGATGTGGTACTGAGGGACATGGTTTAGTGGTGATTCGTCTGTGCTCGGTTAACAGTTGGACTTGATCCTAAAGGTCTTTTCTAACTTATACAATCCCATTGATTCTATGTACTGTGCAGTCTGGGTGGACCTTGAGCAAAGCCCAAGCCAAAACCCTGAGGGCCACCCCATCAGCATGGAGATGCTGTCCCTGGGAACAAATGACCTCCCAATAACAGGCTAACATCCTGCCTAAAATCTCAAATTTAAAGTAATTATTTAAAAAAAAAAAAAAAGGCAAGTTGTAAGTCACGTACAGCTTGCAAGAGAGTTGAAGATGGGTAGTATTCCTGCAACATTGAACCTCATGATCTGAAGCAGAGACAAACTGCATGGGCAACCTGGAGAAGTTGTAGAGAAGGATGGTGTTGAAGGCAGTAAGACATCTCTGGAGATATCCAGATGAGAGGGTTTTCTGCTCTTTCCATTTCTTCTTTGTCCTGCAACAGGAAAGGTTTTGTTGGGTTTTTTTTTCACTTGCCCTGTCTGAAAGAGTTTTTGCCTGTCCTGTTCTCAGCTTTGAGACCTTTGGGAGCTGGCATTTCACAGCAGAGCAGCTCAAACAACAAACAGAGGATATGAAAAATTGTTGCAAAAATGCTGTGACAAATACATTGTCTGACAGTGCTCAATGGTAGCTCTCAAAGCAAGAAAATATTTCTCAAGAAACTTAAAAATATATCTCCATCTTTTTGTTGGGAGCTTTTCATTTCCTTGGGCAAAACTACAGATCTTAGCTAAAACAAACACTTCATATTATAGCTGGTGTCTGGAAAAGTCAAGTGGAATGGGAAAAGGTGTGGTGACTGCCACCAAAACCATCTGCTGGCTTAAGCAGCCTCACACTTGCTCTGTTGGGCAGCTGGTTGGGACCAGGCTACGGTTCACGCACTTTTCAAATTTTTAGTTGAATTTTCTTCTTTTCCAGACAACTTGGATTTCACTTGGAACCTATCTGGCAGCATTTGGCTTCTAGCCTGCTTGGAGCTGGGGCCCACAGAGATTAATGACATGGAAAATGAGGAACACTGGCCATAAAACTCTGTGGGAAAAAGGCAGCTTAGAGCCAGCCTCTGGTGAGGTGTGTGACTTGTTGGGGGATGGTTTTTGGAGAGGCAAAGGTTCCAACAGCTCTTTTGGGACAACAGCCTTGAAGTTAACAAAAGCATCTTAATTACACTCTGACAACCCCTCTCATGAAGGAGCTGGAGTGCCTCGAGTACAACAAGTCCTTTCTTTCACCTCCTAAAGGGTGTGACCCAGGTTTCTGCAGTCAATAACATGTTTGTGAAAATATAGGAGACCGTGAGCTACGACAGGGATCAGCCAGAAATGCAGGTCTCCAATTTCCCCTCCTGATGCCGAGGGCACATCCCTGTCCCGTTCCTCAGCTTCCCTGCCTTTCCCCTGTGTTACAAGAGTTGTGACAGACATCTTTCATCACCTTTTGAAGGTTTTCTAGTGGTGCTAAAGCATGGGACTGGGGACATGTTCTTTCTCTTTAAGAAACTGAAAATCTCCAGTCTGATGTGTCCGGGGTCATGCATTTAGGGTTGAACTGGTCATGGGATGGAGGTCCTTCTCCCAGTTTGGATTAGCACAGGGAGTTGGACTGTTTGGATATCTCAGGGAGCTAGATTCAGATAGCCTGGCCACATTGTCTCTGCTGAGGGATAGGAATGCTGGCGGTTGTCATTCTTGGGCAAGGGAGCCTCAGCCTGGCTCCATCAGGTCTCCCAACTACAAGCAAGGAAAGTGAACCATCTCCCAAGCACAGGAAACACTACCAACTGTCTTGTTTAATGCTGATAGGAAAGAGTTAGCAAGCAGGTCTGGAAAATACCAGCCAGTAGAGTTTAACACCACTGATGGGAATACAGTGCCTTATGAAGAAAGTGTCATGTGGCAGTGATGCTAATCTTGCTTCTCCTTGAGAGCTCAAAGAGGAATTCTGCTGAAATTTAAGGGGGGGGGGGGTGTGTATGTTGTTTTTCTCTGAACTTCTAGCCTGGACAGTCGCTTCTCCAAAACCAATTTCAGCTTAAAGGGGAATGAGTTTCCAAAAGAATAAAGATTTGAGGGGGTACAGCAAATCTGGAGGGATAGGAATACATGATTTGTACGTAGGATTAGGGGAAAGGTGATTTCCACCTTTTTCTGTTTGCCTTTCTCCTATGAGACAGGTGAAATAGGGCTGCAAAGCCATGCATCTGAACTGGAGATGGAGAAATCACAGGCCCACAAAATGGCGGCCCCTCCCACAAAATGCGGGTCATCCCACAAAATGGCGGCCCCACCCACAAAAAAAAAACAACCAAAACTCGCTCAAATGCCTGTACACAAATGCACACAGCATAGGGAAGAAACAGGATGAACTAGAGATCCATGTGCCATTTTGGATCATGATCTCATTACAATCACTGAGACATGGTGGGACAGCTCACATGACTGCAACAGTCATGGATGGCTATGTCCTTTTTAGGAAGGATAGCCTGGCAAGGCGAGGTGGTGGAGTTGCTCTCTATGTGAGAAAGCAATTGGAATGTATTGAACTCTCCCTGGGGGACAATGAGGAGCAGGTAGAAAGCTTGGGGGTGAACATTAAGGGCGAGACTAATATGGCAGACATTGTAGTAGGTGTTTACTGCAGGCCACCTGATAAGGATAAGGAAGCAGATGAGGCCTTCTACAAGCAGCTGGAAGTAGCTTTGAAATCACAGGCTCTGGTTTTCATGGGGGACTTTAATTACCCTGACATTTGCTGGGAAAGCTGCACATCCAGACATTCTCAGTCCAGTAGGTTCCTCCAGAGCATTGATGATAACTTCCTAAAGCAGGTGTTGGAGGAGTCGACAAGGAGAGGAGTGATGCTGGACCTTATACTGACAAACAGAGGGACTGGTTGAGGATGGGAAGGTAGGAGCCACCTTTGGCTGTAGTGACAATCAGATGGTGGAGTTTAGAATTACAGGCAGCAGGCACAGGGCCAAAAGCAGGATTGCTACCCTGGACTTCAGAAAGGCCAACCTTGGCCTTCTCAGGGAACTGCTTGTAAAAGTCCCAAGGGACAGGGCTCTGGAGGGCAAGGGACCCAAGTAAGCTGGCTAATATTCAAATGCCATTTCCTTCAGGGTCAAAATCAGTGTAGCCCAAAGAGCAGGAAATCTAGTAAGAGAGTTAGGAGACCTGCATGGCTGAGCAGTGAACTACTGGTAAAACTTAAGCTGAAGAAGGAAATATATAAAACATGTAAGGAGAGACAGGCCACTTGGGAAAGATACAGGGAGGTTATCCAAGGATGCAGGGATGCAAGAAGGAAAGCTAAAGCCTCCCTTGAAATTAAGCTGTCTAAGGAGGTCAAGGACAACAAGAAAAGCTTCTGCAAGTATGTTGGAGGCAAAAAGAAGCCTAGAGGCAGTGTGGGCCCGCTGCTGGATGAAGTGGGTGCCCTGGTGAACGAGGACAGAGAGAAGGCTGAGTTACTGAATGTCACCTTTGCTTTGGTCTTCTAAGGTCAGCTACCAGGAGTCCCAGACCACAGTCTTCTTGCTGCCAAGAAGGCCAATGGCATCCTGGGATGCATTAGGAGAAGTGTGGCCAGCAGGTCAAGGGAGGTTCTCCTCCCCCTTTACTCTGCATTGGTGAGACCCCACCTGGAATACTGTGTCCAGTTTTGGGCACCCCAATTCAGAAAACACAGAGATTTACTGGAGAGAGTCCCATGAAGGGCTACCAAGATGATTAGGGGAGTGGAACATCTCCTTATGAGGAGAGGCTGAGAGAGCTGGGGCTCTTTAGCCTGGAGAAGAGGAGACTGAGGGGGGACCTCATCAATGTCTATCAATATGTTAAAGGTGAGTGTATGGAGGATGGAGACAGATTCTTCTCAATGTCATCCAATGACAAGAGGCAATGGGTGCAAGTTGGAGCACAAGAGGTTTAGGGTAAACACAAGGAAAAACTTTCCCAGTAAGGGTTACAGAGCTCTGGAACGGGCTCCCTAGGGAGGTTGTGGAGTCTCCTTCTCTGGAGACACTCAAGACCCACCTGGATGTGTTCCTGGGTGACTTAGTCTAGGTGATCCTGCTCTGGCAGGGGGATTGGACTAGATGATCTTCTAGGTCCCTTCCAACCCCTAACATTATGTGAGAAACAATGCCACAGCTCAGGTTGTGTAACTCACAACTGCTTGAAGGTGTTATGTCACTGTGTGCCATGGGGTTTTAGTACTTGTTCTCTGCCTGGGGCAGTTCTGTCCTTTAAGACCTTCCTTTCCATGTGTTCCCATCCTGTAATCCCAATGGAGAGAGAAAAACTATTTTTTCCCATCTCTTTATAGAAGCACACACAGATCTGAGCATGGGTGTCAACATTAGGGAGCAAGTCCAGACCTGGTGCTAAGCAAATGACTTTATTTTCTGCCGCAGTTTCATTTCTCTAAGTGCCTGTTGCTTCCAGTCCCCAGCACAGAAGCTGATTTTCGGTGGTCCCTTCTGCAGCACTAGCATGGACCCATCCCTAAAAGGAGAGACAGGTACGTGATAATAGAATCATAGAATGGTTTTGGTTGGAAGGAACTTTTCAAGCTTATCTAGTGTAACCCCCCTGCAGTGGGCAGGGACATATTCAACTGGAGCAGGTTGCTCAGAGCCCTGTCCAACCTCACCTGGAATGGTTCCAGGGATGGGGCATCTCTCAACTCTTGGGGCAACCTGGGCCAGTGTCTCACCAGTATCAGTGTCAAAAATTTCCTCCTTCTTTCTAGTCTAAATCTCTTCCCTTTTAGTTTAAAACTAAAATCCCCTATCCTGGCACAACAAGCCCTGCTAGAAAGTCTGTCCCCATCTTTCTAATAGACCCTATGAATGACCCCACTGAAAGGCTGCAATAAGGTCTCCCTGGAGCCTTCCCTTCTCCAACAACCCCAACTCTCTCAGCCTGGCCTCACAGCAGAGGGATTCCAGCCTGCAGATCATTGCTGTGGCCTCCTCTGGACCTGCTCCAACAGGTCCCTGTCTCTCCTGTGCTGAGGACTCCAGCTCTGACCCATCACTGCAGGGGGGGGGTCTCCCCAAAGCAGAGCAGAGGGGCACTCCCTTGACCTGCTGCCCACCCTGCTTTGGATACAGCCAAGGGTATGATTGGCTTCCGGGCTGTGAGTGCACATTGCCATCTCATGTCCAGCTTTTCACCTGCTACCACCCCAAGTCCTTCTCCTCAGGGCTGTTCTTGATCCCTTCATCCCCCAGCCTCTATTGATAACAGGAGTTGTCCTGACCCTGGTGCAGGTGATGATGGGTATCCCTCTAAATCTCCCATCTGTGTTTCACAGCATCCTGCCTTGAACTGGGATTGTGGATGAGATAAATCACAAACTTGGGAGTCCAGTGATTTAGGATGCCAGTGCACGTCCCTTTCTGATCATGACCCTGTGAAGGCAGTTGGGGAGGAGGGACAGGTCTGTTTGAAGTCCAAACCACCCACCTTTCCTTTTTGGCCTCTCAAGCCAGGGCTGAAGTTCTTTGAATTAGCATTCTCTGGCTGGAATAGGGCTGAGGGCAGACTCCTGACAGAGCTGTGAGTCCTATGGTGCGGGTGGGGTGCTGCACATCTGCCACAAACCCCTGGACACCCAGGGAAAACAACAACTCAGAGCATCTCCACCCTGGAGAGTCTGGGTGTGGGGATTGATCCTTAAATTATTTTCTTTAACTTAAACCCAGGCAAGTAGTAAAAAAAATGTTGAGTAAGGAAGATGAGGATGAAAGAGTCCTTAGATGGGGAAAGGTGGAAATCACCTGTAAAGAAAAAAAAATATATGTAGAGATTTATTTTTTTTTTAATGTACCTAAATATATATACAAGTCTGACCCAGTCCTGAACTTTTCTGGCAGGGAAGTGAAATTCATGAGGAAATACAGCACAGCCTGCAATTCCTCATTATATCAGTGGGAGTGATGTTCCTGGGGCCAGTAAATCTGCCAGATGGCAATGGGGGGATTTGGTGGGAAGGTGGGACCTGCAGGAGGGTGTTGCATCTCCCCTCTTCCAGCTTCTGCACCACCCCCACCTTCTGTGTAAAGGAATGTTAATTATCCCAGCTCCTGAAGTGCACTCGGAGGTTTGTTTATAATAAAACCTCTATGGGACTTAGAGGTTTGGTTGTTTGGGTTTTTTTCTGTTCCCTCTCTATGGTGCAAGGTGGTTGTGGAAACTCCCAGGGGTATTACAGGCACACAATGTGATCATATGGTCTAAAATTTTCCCTGGCACCAGGCTGTGGTTTCCTGTTATGTTAATAGAAAAGTCTGGTGTGATAGCACACCAGGTTAGGCCAGGCTGGATGGGGATTTGAGCAACCTGGTCTAGTGGGAGGTGTCCCTGCCCGTGTCAGGGGGGTTGGAACTATATGGTCTTTAAGGTCCCTTCCAACCCAACAATTCTATGATTCTATTACCACATGGCAGCACCAGCATGAGATGAGATGACTGTGAGCTACCTCCTTCCACATTGCTTTGAGCATCCTTCAAGACTTTGGTGTGCTCCAGTTTGTTCATTAGATGGTTTTTACCATGGTGAGGTAAGCTGGGCTGGGCTCAGGCTTCAGCCAACCCCGCCTTCCACATGCCCTAAGGCTGCTCATCCAGTCACTGAAGAATTTTCAAGTAAGTTTGAGAAATTTAATCTTTTCAAGATCACTGCCTTCATTTAGGCTAGTTTGCAAACAAGGAATGGGCTCAAAAGTTTTCTGGAGGGCAGGAGAATGGGAACAACCAGACCGATACATGCCTCATTAATCCCATAAACCTCATTTGCTTAAGTAACCAGACCAAGGCTGCCAGGTTAGGGTGGATCCCAGCTGGGTGTTGGCTACCCTGTGCTTTGCAATACTTGTGAAACATCAAGGAAAAACCTTTTCAACAAACGCATCAACAAACAGAGCACAATAAAATAATAAAACTAAAAATCAAGTGACTGTCAGTGGACCCAGCTGGCTCCTTCATCCCTTGTTTACTTTCTCTAAGTATCGAGGTCATTCTTGCCACTCCATCATCCCAGGAAAAAACAGAGCATGATCCTCCATCCCTGACCTTCCTCTCGCATTCTCTTCAGCCTCCATTTCCTCCTCTCCCTCTTCAGAATCCTGTGTGAGCTGTGAAGGATGGGCGGCTTCTTTGGAGGGGAGGAGATAAAACCCAATAAGTGCTTCCCCCAGGGCCCGCTGTGATTTCTCTGAGTGTTTACAAGCCTCATCCTGGCTAAAAGCGAACAGCAGGGGCTGTGCCAAGGTATGATATCACGGGGCTGACGGACTCCAGAGCTGCTTGGACAGATCCGGGAGAGATGAAAGCAGGGGGACTGTCTGCTTAGGCCAGAGCCCCAGCTGATCACCTTGAGAAGATATATGGAGTAATTATTTTTGGAGGGGAGGGTGGATAATAAATGCTGCAGTCTGGAAAGGGAATGCTTTGAGCTACCATGAGCAAGCTGGACCTCTTCAAAGCCTGCCAAACTGCACTACAGGGCATATGTTTCTATGACTCAATGGGGATTGCATGTGCACAACCAAAATATTGACCTGTTTGCTAATGCTAAAGCCAAGGAACCCACTGCTCAACTGCAGAGCTCCCTGTTTCCTGATGGGGCTGGTGATAAAAGGTTTTCTCTGTGGTGGGCAGCCTTGTCAAGCAGGGGAGCATGTCAAGGGCTGGTGTGCAAAAGCCAAGCATGAAATCTTGCTTTCATAGGATGCTTTGGGTTGAAAGGGACCTTTAGAGGTCGTATAGTCCAATTCTCTGCAGTGAGCATGGAAATCTGCAACTAGAGCAGGTTGCTCAGAGCCCCATCAAAATGAACCTGGAATGTTTCCAGGGGTGGAACATAGACCAACTCTCAGGGCACCCTGGGCCAGTGTCTCACTACCCTCAATGTCAAAAATGTCTTTCTTCTATTGAATCTAAATCTTCCCTCTTTTAGTTTAAAACCATCATTGTCCTGTCACAATAGGCCCTGATAAAAAGTTTGTTCTTATTTTCTTACAGGGCTCAAGGAAGATAGGGCCTTGCAGCTGCCTTTCCAGGGAGACACTGGTGGTTCCTCAAAGCCTGCGTTTGCAAGGTGAGTGTGTTCAGGGAGAGGAGCAGGGGTGGGGATGTACAAGTCCAGAGCTTCCTGGAAAGGTGCATTCTTAGGCTGTGATGAAGCAACCTCTCTCCATTAGCTATGTGGCAAATGGCTTAGACAGAACCCTATGTTCAGAGGCATGGGCAGACACGTGGCCCGAATCCCTGCCGTGGAGCTCAAGGATGCTATGAGGGACCCCTTGTACATCACACTTTCTGTTCTTTACATGCCAAAATTTTTGTGTTTTGCTGTGCTTATAGAATCATAGAATTGTTTTTGTTGGAAGAGACCTTTAAGATCATCAAGTCCACCACTAACCCAGAATTGACAAGTCATCACTAGTGTCTCAGAAACACATCTTCATGGCTTTGAAATTCCTCCAGGGTTGGGGACTCCACCATTGCCCTGGGCAGTGACACAAAGGAACGTTCAGACCAGCCCAACTCAGGGACCATCATGGTGTGAAGTTAAACTGGGGTATGTTATGTTGCAGTGGTTAGAGGACAATGCTGTTCATAGTATGTTTAGTTATAGTGGCGAGACAACAGAGGCTCAAGGAACTTTACACGCTGAATAGCAAAACGTTGCTACCTTCCAATGGTTTTGATCTTTTGTCATCTCTGTGATGATTGATGAAATGCAGCATGTGTGTGATGCTACAAGGTGTTTTGGGTGCTAGAGAAGTGCTAGAGGCAGCAGGACACTGTCTCCCAGCCCAGAGTAGAGGACTGTTCTGATTTCATGTTTCTCAGTACCCCACATACCAGCATCACCTTTTTTTGTCCTGGCATACTTGTGGTTGGGAGTCTCAGCAATGATCTGAGAAAACATTGGTGTTTTTTTCTCTGGTAACCCAACCTAATTACTGGGAAATTGCTAACTGAGGTTGGACCTAATGCTGTCTCATCTGCATGCTGTCCTGCAGCTGCAATAGCAAGGAGGGAAAACTGGGTAAGGTAGGAAATGGGAAGGCAGACCAAGCAGTGTCTCAGAAAGCCTGGGGTCTTCTTCCCCTGTGCTTGATTGCCTGCAGGTATCAGCTCCTCACCAAAAGAAGACCATTAACACAGGTGTCACCATGCCCTACAAGGTGTCAACAACTTTTTCTCCAAGCTCCACCATGCTTGTGATCTAGGAGACCATCTCACCAATGTGTGCAGGACCTGAGTAGCCCTTGACCTTACTGAGAACCCATATCAAGACAATGGAGGGACTGACAAGACACGGGGTTGTGGTGATGGTCTCTAGCCCACAGTGCTTATGCCTTGTGGATGCTACTGGACTGTGCTGTCCAGTTTTGGACAAGGAACCCAAAGGTGGTTGTGGCCTCCTGTAGCTCCTGAGTAACCCTTTCCCTGTTGTGGTAATCAGGAAGTCTCTGCTGGAGCTTTGCAGGGGTTGTGATTTGCTTTTGATTACCCTGAAGGTTTTTGTGAGTGGTTTGGTCATAGGGAGATCCCCATTACCCCACCTATGGGCAACTTCATGAGAGTTTGCAAGAGATCTGCTTTCTGCTTATTTACATTAATGGACATGCTCCAGGTCAGTACCAACATCTGCTTTTAGGCAGGTGGCCTCCCTCTGGGTGCCCCATATTTCCTGGGTTATGTAGCAGTAGAGTCACCACTTGGAACATCCTGGGGACAGGAGGTGCTGTCCCATAGCATGAATAAGAAAGAAAGGAAGATGTGGGGAGCCCAAAAGAACAACTCTCATGATGAATCCTGATGAAAACTCTGCCAAATGGATGTTACCAAACTCTTGTTTTCTTTGGAACAGGAAACAATCAGGAAAATGGTTTATTTCACCCTTAGAAGATCTCACAGGTCTCTGGGCAAAATTGTCTATATATTCTTCACTTAGAAGGAGGACAGCTGGACAAAACCCAAGGTTTTATCCTCTCTCAGGGCTGAGGCCAGCCCCTTCTGCCTGAAGTATTGTTTCCTCCCATCCAGTGCTTGCTCCACTTCTGTGGCCTCCAGAAAACAGGAGTCTTGCAGAGCTGCTCCATTCTTATCTCCACAAGATACCTGCCCCAGGCTTACAGCACAGGATCTCCTGCTTGCAGGGTGTTGCAACTTCTTTGGCAGGGGGCTGAGGCGATCACATGCATTTCAAATTAGGACGCCTTTAACTCCTTCTCTCACACTGTCCCATCTTTGCATTTAGTAGCTGTTTCTGCAGCTCTCCAGACTGTGGGGGTTTTTCTTTCCCCAAGGGCAGACTTCCTGAGGATCTTCTTTTTCCAACCAGCATCACAACAGCCCTCTCTGGAGATCAACCTTGGCGTCCCAAGTGTCTCCTCCATTTTGAAGGTTGCTTCGGCGGCATGCTGGTGCTGTGGATGATGGATGGGAAAAGCCTCCTCATTTGGATCCTTTAAACATGGAGTGTGGTGGACATCCATACCCTACCCAGAACTGTGGAGCTGCCCAACCAGCTGACATCTATGTTTCCCAGGAGGACACAATAGCAGGAAATAATCTCCTCATCTAGTTACCTTCCACCTCCCTCTAGTGGTTATGGAACCAGTTTGGTCTGGGGTGGAGTCAGGGAGGCAGAGTGGATCACAGTGTTGCAGAGTAATGACTTCTTCATGTGTCTTTTGATCCTTAATGCCATCTGGTGCCCATCTACTTGGCTCTACAGAGATGCATGCACGTGTGACACATCTCTGGCATTACCAAGATGCAGTGTGAGCCATGAGCCAGGGTGGTGGTGCTGGGAGGTCACACCCTGCAGCTTCCTTTCTTGCCTTTAAAAAACTATAAATACATTTTTTTTTAAGTAATTATTTTTTCTCCCTAAATAAAGTAGCTAAATAAATTAAATTGCAATTGGCTACAAGGCATTTAAATCTGTCATCCTCTTCCCCCACCTCTGTCTCAAGCCTGTAAGATTATGGGGTTTCACTTTTATTCATGGGCTGAATCAATTAAAACATACGAACAAAAGCCTGGAGAAGAAAGATGTTGTTAATCTGATGCTCTGGCTTTAGTTTCTGATGCTGTCATCTTCTCGGAGAGTTAAAAATGAGTAGATGAGAACAGAGCTGGGATAATAAATATTAGGCAAGGACCCCCCTTAGTTTCTCTGCTAATGCCCCAAGAGATGCTTCAGAGTGGTAATCATTACTGAGCAAACATCTGTCTGGGGGTGTGTATGTGCATCTCCTTCTTACTAAATAGTTCACAAAAGGAGGGGAGGGAGCTCCTCACCGTGCAGGAGCTGAGCAGGATACCTGAGGCTTACTGTGGGAGTTGTGACTTTGTTTTTCTCTCTGTGACCCATCAAATCTGGCTTTTGTGCAATACAGAGCTGGTGGGTTCCATCCATGTCTCTGCAAGACCAGGGCTCCAACTCTTCAGCTTTGAAAGACTTGGTGACAGAGCACATTACAATCCCACACTTTCTGCCCTCTTGTGTTTCACCACCTGGCAGAAGGTGTTTTGGGTGTCAGGGAGGAGAAATGGCCTACCTAGGGCAAACTTCATTGATATCTTCCTGAGATCATCTCTGCTGGGATGGTGGCAATCCTGCCTTCAGGGTTAGCACTGAGAGAAACTGCTGCCCTGCATGCTTGTCCAGGGAGAGACGGGGTCAAATTCAGCCCTGGAGAGGCACCCCACAGACAGGTATTTCTCCTCATGCCCCCATCCTCCTGGCAGGGTGCTCATCTACCAGCCCTCCTTGGGAACAACCTGGACAGTGCTCCTTCCCCACAACCATGCCTATCCTGACCTTTCTCCCAGCATGGGTGTGGGGATGGTCGTGGTTGCCTGAGCACTGAGATTCCTCTTTTTATCCCCCGCTTTGGAAGTTGGAAAGTTTCCAACATGAGTCACTGTCCGCCTCTTCTTCATGATTAGTGCTCTGGGAGTTGCAAGTATGACTTTGGTGTAGTCTACTAGAACTAATCAAAGTATATCTTCCACAGTTAAATGCAGTAAAACCATCATCCGGCCAAATCCCTCCTGACTGGCACAGCCCTAGCCCCAGAAGTCCTCTCTCCTTTTGCTCTTTCCTCCTCTTTTTTTTTTTTTTTTTTTTTTGGTTTTTTTTTTTTTTTTTTCCTTTTGGTCTCTTTTATCCTTCCCTTTTAGCACTGTTTCCCACAAATGCTTATAGCCTCTTTTCCCCTTAACTTTGGCAGAGCCCTTCTCAGGGAAATTCATTTTTTATGCAAGTTTTTCAGCCCATTTCTTCGTGTCCATGAATGTGTCACTGTGAATGTGGTCGGGTGTTGGGAAGCTGGCGCTTTGGGCTTTGTTTGTTTGCTTCACAGGCTTTTGACATCTTGAATAAGAAAACAATTTTACCATTTGACAATAGGAATAAAAACTAGTGACACACCCTACCGCTTCTTTCAACTCCCCATTAAAGCCTTTTCATTCTTAATTTATTTTGGGAGTCACTGACCTTTTTAAAAATCAAAAAAAAAATTGATTTGGACATTTTCCCCCTCTCTGTTGTCCATCTTGTTGTATAATAGTCATATGGGTGGAAGAGTTCTGGTTGCTTCACTGATGTAAGCTCTGTGAATGGTGAAGACCATTTCCAAAGCACTGTCTGGAGATGCATGTTGGCAAAGAAGCTCCCTCTCCAACCCATTCAGACTGGGCTCAAAGCTATTAAAAGACTTGAGCAGTCTCAAAGCTGTGTTCTAGAGAATTACAGAATGTCAGGGGCTGGAAGAGACTTTGAAAGATCTTGGAGTGGTCTTAGGAAGGGGCTCACCAAATGTGTTTGCTTTGACCCCGTCTTTCTGAGATAAAAACTTTAGGTTTAATTCAAAAAAAGTCCATCATAATCTTTACTCCATGATTTGTATTTAGGACAATGCTTGTCTGAGGAGGTAGGGTCAGAGCTACAGACATCATATAAATGTTCGTGTTGCTACTGGTCCTCAGTATCAACAAATACCAGAGGAGTAATTTGGCAAACTTGGGGGACTCTGCAATGGGAATTTTGACTTAGTGGGGTGAGTTAGAGCACAAGCCAGAGAGCTCAGAGCCCAGGAGGCTGGGGCTGGGGAAGGGTCCAGGTGAAGGGTCCCATCAGAGGAAAAGTGGTGGGTCCATGCTTCCAGGGGTGCACGCTTTCTGTTCTACACAGACTGGTTAAGCTGGTCAGGAGAACAGCCACTGTAGGCAGCTTCTCCTGAGCTGCCATCACCGCTTTGCTTGGTCTGTGCACTGCACCATGCTCCTGCAGTGGGTACTGTCGTGCTTTGGACTGTGTAGTCCTGCATCTTGCAATGTGGCAGTCTTTCCTAAGGTCCTGTGATGTGGCATGTAAGTAACTAAACACAGGTGTCTGTAGCTGAGAAGGTTAGACAAAGCCTTGCTATGGTCATCTAATGTGGGCTGAAGACCATCCCTTGAAAAAGCAAGGACTGCTGCAAGAGGTAAGCTGCAGTCACAGAACCTTTAAGATCATTGAGTCCATCTATTAATCCAGCACTGCCAGTTCACCACTAAACCATGTCCCTCAGTATCACATCTTCACAGGTTTTAAATTCCTCCAGGGATGGGGACTCCACTATTGTGCTGGGCAGCCTGGGAAAGGCGTTGAAAACCCTTTTGGGGAAGAAATTTTTCCTAATGTCTATCTTGAGGCTGTTTTCTTGTCTTATCACTTGTTACTTGGGTGAGTCATCCATTCCCTCTGTCAGACAACTCCTCTGAGAACCCTGCTCTGTGGGTTAACAACGTAACTATGTCAGAAATGTGTTGAAACAGAATATAGGTTTTCTGTCATGCAGGGAGTTGTACTGCTGAGATAAAAGGCATGCTGCAGAAGAGGCTTGATTTAGGCATTTAGCAGTGCAGGTAGGAATGCTGAGAGTTTGGCAGAGGGCTGGTCTCCATCCGGTATTTTTCCTTGTAACTATGAAATGTTTCTTTCCTGGAAGTGGAGTGCAGATTCCCTTGTTTTTTGATACTCATGATGTCTGTTGTAACTTGAATTCCTCCAAGGTGACTGGCAAGTACTTAAAGACAAACTTTAGAGAGAAGATTCCCTCTTTATCTACCCATCTCTGTTTTCAGTTCTCAGGATATACAAAGATATAGAAGCACTGACTTTGCAGCAGCAAAATTCTGAAACGTTGAAATATTCATTTGGGATTAACTGAAAAATGAAATTTCTGAAATTGGAAATTTCTGACAAACAAGAAGGAAGGAGAGGAGAGATATTACTTGTCAAACAAGGTATTCAGACAGTCTGAAATTAAATATTTTACTTAGACATTGACTGTTCCATATCCAAAAAAACAACCAACTTTCAAATCAAAGTGCTTACAGAGTTTTAATTTGGAAACATTTGAAATATGCCTTTATGATTTTTTTCCAGATTGTTTTTGTTGCTGTTGTTAAAACAAGCAGTCTGTGAAATTCCTGCAAATTGTTGTATTTTCAGAAATATCAGTTTAAAAATTATCACCCATCTCTACTTTGGCTTTTTATGTCTTCCCAAAGTCCCAGCCAGCATTCCCCAATCAATCAGCCACTCTCTGCAATCCAGGAGGTACATATCTGCAAGACAAATTTCACCTGTAGGTAACTGTCAATAAAGCTGAGGACAGAATTTGAGAGTCTAGGAGTTAATGAAGAGGAAGATTTTTTTTTGGCACTGATTTGGGAAAGCATCTCAGTCCAGCCCAGCCTGTAGTGTGTGCTTAGATGCGAATGTGAGCGTAAGTCCTATTTGGCACGTGTTTGAAGTGCTTTCCTGAGTCAGGGCCTTCAGTTTCAACCTTCTAAAAAGTTTTGGCAAACCATGAAATGTGCTTAAAGACAAGAAATGAAAACACGTCGTAGTTGGCAATAACCTTTCAGTTTTGAGGGATGTTCATTTTATAGGTCAAAGACATATGGGAAAAATTCTTACATTTCCCAAATAACAATGCATAGCGTGAGGAACAATTTAATCTGAAACAGCAACTTGGGGTTGGGTCATTAATGAATCTTGGATGCAGTCAGCCACATGCTGCAAAACCTGGCTGAAATGGGGTGCCAGCTAGCTAAGGATGGATGTTCCTTGCAGAATCACCAAATGAAACCCCACCTGCTTGGCTCTACAGGCTGGTGGTCCAACCCATGACAAACAGCAGAGCACAAGGATATGGGTTGTCCAGGCCTTCAGGGTTAAGCACCAACCACTTGCGTGTCCCTTGTACATCATCCAGGGAGGTCCCAAGTGGAAAGCTCTTCTAGAGCCAAGATTCAGAGCTCCTCCAAAGCCATCCTGGCAAAGACAGGATGCCTGAAAGTGGGAAGTTGCTCCTCTCCAATGCTACAAGCACTCTGTGAGGACCTTGGCAGTGTGAACTCAGAGGAAGCCAAAAACATGACAAGGGTAGACAGGCATAGCATGCATGTGGGAGGTGCAGAGGTCGGTACAGAGACACAACTGCCTCCTCTGAAGAGAGGGAGGCTGAGCAGTGCCTGGACAGGGTTTCCTCACAGATTTCTTCCCCTTCTTGTGGGAACCAAGCTTGTCCACCCTTCTCATCCTGGAAGGAATGAAGCATTCAATTGTCAGGGCAGGTTACTCTCCATTGCAGTAGATAGGGTTTTGTAAGGAAACCATTGGACTTCAGTGCTGGAGTCAAAGATAATGGGAACATCCCAGCCAGCAGAACTTGGCTCAGGATTTTGACTGTACAAAGGAAGCTCCTGGCTTTTGATTTGTTCTTCCCCCCTCCCCCACTTGTCTTTTGGCTCCATTTCAGATCCAGCCTGTAAAAGTTGGTGGAAGAACTACATGAAGGAGTTTGATTGCACGTCCACTGTGTGTCAGTTGACCCCAGAGTGACAGGGCCCTATGGAGCCTTTATTTTTATCTCGGGCTGGGATTACTTTTCAGTTTTGCAAGAGAGTTGGAGTTTGGGGACTGTGTGACTTCCAGGACAGGATGCAAGCACAGAGCAAAGAACTCACCCTCTGCTACTAGCCAAGATCCACAGCCTGATTTTCCTTCAGGTTCAAGAGTATATTTGTGTTGGTAGACCAGACAGTCATGTAGATCCTGGAGGGGATGATACATTCATGAGTGTATTCCAGCCCTGTTTCCAAACATGAAAGCCTGAGTAAAGGTAGAGTGAGTAGAGTGAGTATCACTCACAGCTCCGTTTCAGATTCTGAGCCTTTCAAGCATGGCTACTGCTGCTTTCAATAGGCATCATCTGGGAAGTCTCTCTCTGAAGATCTGCTGTTGGCACCAGGAGGTGTCAGGGGACATAAGGTGCAGGTGGCATGTGTTTTTGTTGATACTATAGTTATTCAACCTGCTGGAGGAAGCAGTGGTCCCATTTAAGCCTATTGGGATTACTAGGAGGGAGCAAGGCTTAGACCTTGTCTTGGACAATACTTAATTTGTTTTCTTCCCAGTGTTTTTCTTTCTGCCTCACCTCCTTCTCTTGATTGCAGCTATATCCACACGATGGCACCAACCCACAGGCACTGTCCTTCATTCTGAGCTGGGCTGGGGAGCTGAAGATGACCTAGTTAAGGTAAATAAACAGCCATGGATGAGTGTGCTGGAGAAAAAAGAGCCAGCTCTGTGTTGGGTGGGAGATGCCCACATTTACTCCTTGTTGGGGGGGATCCATAGGTAATCTTGCTAACAAGTCCATCACTGGTTGTGATGGGCAGTTCTTTGTGTTGATCATCTCACCAGGGCATAAATAAAAGCATTGGTCTGTGCAGGTATTGCAGCTACTGCTGAGCAACAATCCACTAGAGTTCAGTCCTTGGCCAGGTTGACTCAGGAAAATATTCAAGCCCCTAGCATGAAGAATGTTGTAACACTTTGGAGAAGTTGAAATCCAGAGCTCAGAAGTCACCCAGTGGTTTTGAAATGTTCTGTTTCAGTGTGGTTGATGGGAGTTGAGACCCAGCTGAAACCACCAAATGTGCTTTTAACTGCAACCCCACTGTGGGATGTGAACCTTCAGCCTCAGGGCACAAAGTGCAATTTGCTCCAGAAAGGACAAGTTACGGGATTTTCACAAACAGATGTGAGAAGCAGTTCCTCTCTTTTAGCAGGATCTGAGCACCCAAATCCCATAATCTTGCTTGAAATAGGATGTCTGAGTTACCTCTTTGCGTGGCAGAAGCCAGTTTCTTCTCCCATGCCAGCGGAGCTCTGAAACTCCCCTCAGAACAGGAGGGTGCTGTCAGATGAGCAATCAGTGAGAACGATCACTGGAAAAGTGCACTAAGAGCATGGAGGGTTTGTACAGCAACAGTAAGGCTGAACCTTTTGGGAGTCTCTGAGCTGTCAAAGGCAGTGGTAGGCAGAGAGGCTTTGCAGCAAGTTCTTTTCCTCTCAGGGACATGTGGTTTCCCAAGGAGAAACACAGATGCTCTGTGCTTTGATTCATGCAGTTTTGTTTGTTTTTGGACACTGAGATTTACCTGAACTCTAGGATATGAATTAGTGCAAGCTGCTTTATTTTTTTTCCTTGTTTTGTCTTCAAAGTGAAGCAAACATATGCAAGTATAAAGTCATAGAATCATAGTATGGGTTGCATTGGAAGGGACCTTAAAGATCATCTAGTTCCTAGCCCCTAGTCTTGGGCAGGGACAGATCCCCTTGGACCAGATTGCTCAAGGCCTCATCCAGCCTGGCCTTGAACATATCCAGGGATAGAGCATCCACAACTTCCCTGGACATCCTGTGCCAGTGTCTCACCACCCTCACAGCAAAGAACTTCTAATTTCTAATCTAAATCTCCTCTCTTCCAATGCAAAGCCAGAACCTCTTGTCCTGTCACCATCAGTCCTTGTAAAATGTCCCTCCACATCTTTCTTGTAGGCCCCTTTAAGATACTGAAGGGCTGCAATAATGCCTCCCTGATGCCTTCTGTTCTCCAGGCTGAACAACCCCAACTCCTCAGACTGGCCTTACAGCAGAGAGGTTCCAGTGCTCAGATCATCTTCCTTGTACCCCTCTGGACTCACTTCAATAGGTCCATGTGCTTCTAGTGTTGAGGGCTCCAGATCCAAATGCAGTACCCCAGGTGGTGTCCCACCAGGGCTGAGTAGAGGGATAGAATCCCTCCCCTGACTGCTGGCCACACTTCTTTGGACGCAGTGTAGGATGAGATTTGGGTTTTTTGCGCTGAACTCACATGTTGTTGGCTCATGGTGAGCTTTTCATCAAACAGCACCTGCAAGTCTTTCTCCTCAGGGCTGCTCTCTATCCATACTATGTTTCTATCAATTACTGACAGTGGGGTTTGGTTTTTCACTTTCCAGCCCCCCCTGCATGTCCAACTGGGTGGGAACAGGGATGGCAGAGCCATTAAAACCAGTCAGCAGGCTGTTGATCTGGCGAGAGACAGCAGAGAGGTTTCACAGCCCTGCCACCTTTATTTTCCTAGCAGTCCTGACTGGCACTTTGTAAATGGACACCTGGAGGCAGGATATTGGGCAAAGTTTCCCAAATAGGTTGAGACATGGAGCAGTAAGGAACTGCACTGGTTTTGGGAGATGAAATATCCCCCTTGTTAAAGAGAATGTGAAGGGGGAGAAAAAAAAATCAGCTTGGTGGTACTAAATGAAAATTTATGAGCCAAGCTCTTTGAGGAGGAAGGTAGAGGGAGTCAATGGTTTTGTTTAGAAGTGAAATCATGGGCTTCGAGCCTGACCTTTGGCTTCTCCTGACCCCAGTACTA
>VYZU01045556.1:0-14552 GCA_013401355.1 Ceyx cyanopectus | reverse complement strand
TTTTCTATTGCAGTGAGTACAGGATACAGCATAAGGATCTTCAGTGAGGAACAAAGAAAAAATACTTTAAGGAAAGAAAACAATAAAATCCATGGTACATAAGGCAGAATTGTCTCCTTTTATTATTTTTGAGCAGTGTATTAACTTTGAAAGAAGCCATACTATATACTGCAGTATTCAGTCAATTCTTATTCAGAATAGCTCAAAATATGTATTCAAAAAGACACACAAAGAAGTTTTAACCAAAAGATTTCTTAATTTTGCAAGTCAAAATAAGAAAAAAAGAAAATGGCACAGTAAGGCACTAAATTCTTTACTCTTTCCTCTNATTAAAAAAAAAAAAATAAAAAAAAATCACACCCTAATTGGTATGAAAGTATGTATGATCCATTCAGGAAAAAAAAAAAAAGGTTGATGAAGAAATATTAATGCAGGCTCCAGAATTACAAGCTTAGATGAATCAGAGCATTTCTGGTCCGCAGACAGTACTGTTATTAAGAATTATTGCTCAGTGTAAAGAGCCAAAAAATGTGCTCAACTCTGTATGAGTGAAACCTATCTGTAGACAATCCCTGCTTGAGGATTTTTCAGTCTAGGATGCTGGTCTTAACTACTGATCTTCACCCACCAGGGTGTCTATGTGAAGGTTGGTTAACTCTATAGGGCTCAGAAGTCCATCCACAAGAAGACTCTCAACACAGTAACATGGGTGACAGGTGTTGTAAAAACATAGGTCCTGGTGGGACAGTTGATAGCCCAAGGACTCTCTGTGTTAAAAAGCAAGTGAAACCACTGCTGGAGAAAATGGCTGAATTACTTCATCGATCCCTTCACTTCCTAGAGACTAGAGAGACACCAAACATGAGCACAGTATATGTGCTGCTGTACCTGATGGTCGAAGAGTTGGATTTCCATTCCATGGCCCTATGGTAAGGTTAATACAGTGGTTTTGACTTGAAATCTTGGATAAGCATGTCAGATGGAAAGATTTTATGAGACAAAAAAGAAAATCCACTGGCAAACATGAAAGCAGAATCACTGGAACTTTGTGGGACCTCCTTGTTCTGCATACAGTTCTCAGGCAGAGCAGAGAGACTTCAGCCTTCAAGGAAAACTTGGAAGAATAACGGAATAAGAAAAAGCACAGTTTTGTTTTCAGTTTGCATGGGGTCCCAGTAAAAAAGGTTGAAAACCTGCTGAAAAAGCATCTCATGAAGCATTATTAGTAAGTTATGTATTGAGTCACTGAATACAGTAGCTCCTGAGAAAAACTTATAAAATAAAAATATGTGCATTGTTATGTTCCTGCTCATGATTCATGCATTTTTGGGGTTCTAGATATTTTATTTAGATTACTTCAATATATATAGGTGTTATTTCATTGTTTAATAAATACATTAAAAGAGTGCAGATATATACATATGCGTGTATATGAAGTTAACTTGAGAGATAATTCATTGACACAGAAAAAAATGTTTTCTGTACCTCCTACAGTCAGATAGGATTTATAAGAGTATTTGTGTACCTAGGTTATGTGAGCATGGTGCTTTGCCAAAAAATAAGTATTCAGTTTTTTCAGTCCCTCACATATAAGCTGCTCCTGAGAGTGAAAACTCGCAGTTTTAACAAAAAATTGCATAAATCCAGTGGCTTGCATTACCATCTGCTCAATCATCTTTTCTGGATTCTAAAGTGGAAAATACCAGGTTTATAGAAACCACATGCAAAAAATTCATATTTAATTCTGCCAAGATTAGCTGTCACAGCAGCCTTAAAACATATATGCAAGCCACACAAAGCTCGGTCACTCTTACGGTATTTCTGTCAAGGATGTATAATCAGGAAAGTGCATCTTTTACTATAAAGTGTCATGATAAAGTTATTAAAGTGATCATTTATTTCCCAGTGGATCAGTTGAGATTAATTGTCTCCCCTTCATAGGCATAAGTATTGTTTGAAATTCAAGGGACACAGGCAAGTTCAGAGTACACAGGTCAAATTTCTACTGTAATTTGGAAATTTGGTCCAAAGATTACTCCAGATGTTCTTATTAACTATTCTGTTTACTATTTCTGCAATGAAGAAATTGAAACAATGAATACTTATCTTTGATTTCTGAAAAGATCACGTTGGTTTTCTATTGCAGTGAGTACAGGATACAGCATAAGGATCTTCAGTGAGGAACAAAGAAAAAATACTTTAAGGAAAGAAAACAATAAAATCCATGGTACATAAGGCAGAATTGTCTCCTTTTATTATTTTTGAGCAGTGTATTAACTTTGAAAGAAGCCATACTATATACTGCAGTATTCAGTCAATTCTTATTCAGAATAGCTCAAAATATGTATTCAAAAAGACACACAAAGAAGTTTTACACTATCACTCAACAAGTGGCAGATGCAAGGTCACAACTTTTTTTCTCTGAGGGTGAGATACTTTCTACTACTAGCAAAAACTTTTCCAGCACAAAAGGAGAAATCTCAAGTATTGTTTGGTTATTAAAAGATATTCAGCCCAGTTTGGCTTGTGGTAGCCAGCCCATTCATGCTGGCTTTAGGAAGAGTTTCACACAAGGAGAGGAGGGGGGGAATTCTTGCAGGATGTCCTCTGCTGCACTTGATTTCAAAAGGAGTCTTCAAGTCCAGCTCTGAAATAACTGTTATTCTACTCAGATGTTGTCAGAAATCACACACAGCACTTCCTCATCAGTTCTGTTGGCAAGAGCAGACACGGTGATATGTACTTGAATTTAAAGCTACATATATTTTAAAAACCAAGTGGAAAACCAGACTTCATTTCCAATATTCAGGATGGAGATTTTTCTCTTTTTCTGCTATAGAATCATAGAGTGTCAGGGGTTGGAAGGGACCTAGAAAGATCATCTAGTCCAACCCCCCTGCCAGAGCAGGATCACCTAGACCAAGTCACCCAGGAACAGATCCAGGTTGGTCTGGAATGTCTCCAGAGATGGAGACTCCACAACCTCCCTGGGCAGCCAGTTGCAGTGCTCACCCTAACTGTGAAAAAGTTTTTCCTTGTGTATAATAATGCAATTTTAGGCCTCTAATATCACTTTTTGCTTTGCATTCATATGATCCACTGAAGTCACAGAAATTTTCATTGTGAATCGGATCAATGGTCATTGTTATTCACTGCTGTGTGGTAACAGGAATCCATGCTAGATGTTCCAGTGGAAGGTGTCAGCTTCTCCTAACATGGGATTAGTTTTGCGTGCTTTATGTCATGAAACTTGAGAGTCAAAATCTTTTAAAATATTTAACCTAGTCTGTGTAAATAAGAGTGACTTTATTCTTCCCTGCAGTTGTGCAAAACCATCTCTTCAGAAAGCCAAATTCTAACCTTGCTGTCATGGACGTGATTTTGTACAAGACTTTATTTTCTGCATTATGGTAGGGATACCAATTCCCGTGACTTCAGCAAACATCCATATTCTGCTGTCAGCATGGCATGGTAATCTATATCTTAATTTCCAGGATCTGCCCCACATTTTGCGTTCCTGTAACCTACCATCATCAACTCAAAGATTTCAGCTTTGGTTTACTCTTAGTCTGACTCTGTTGTCACTTACACAGTGTGGTAGGACTAGACTAGGAGGATCATACTGGTGGACCTGAGTGAGGATCTACAGCCACACAAATATGTTCTTGCTATTAAGTGCATAGCTGTGACAGTTACAAACCTGACAACAGTGTTTGATATGCAACTTCTAGAATTACTAAAACAAAACAACAACAACAAAAAAAGGGAATATAGTAATGATTTGAGCATTTCATGGCTTTTTTGGGGTACTAAGATTTTTGTATGGTTAGATTTTTCTATTCTTATTACACGTAGAGTTTATTCATGTTACGTGGAATATTTTAACAAAACAGGTAGATTCTATATTTTCCAGCTATGAAGTGCCAGATTTACCTTAATCTCTCTCACGGTTATGCTTTTGTCATAGTACTAGAGAACTTCTTTGCCTTTCCAAAGGAATTTTTGACACATATGAGCTCAGACATTTAGATAAAAGTGCTAAGAGAACTGGCAGGACTTTAAAGCAGTAAGTCAGGAATGGTGGGATGTTCACTTCTAGCAGATGGATCCTGTCCCTAGGGACATAGGAGGTCTTACCACTCATCAAGGTTAGATGGAGATTTTGAAACAAGGGAACAAAGTTGATCATGGGATAAAAAGTGTTTTTTTACATAGTTTTAGTAACATCCCCTGAAATGCACCTGGATGTTGCCTGGTATTTTAAAGAATATTCAGAACAGCAGAACATATCACACTGAATGCCCTGGTGCTGGAAAACTTACCCTGTTTTTACATTTGAAAGACCATTTCAGAAGGTCCAAAAAGGTTACCTACTGGAATAACAAAAATAGAATTTTACTTTTTTAACAAAGTAAATCAAAGTGTAAACAAAAAAGAAAGTACAGATTCTTATACCATTAGAGTGTCTAGATGTGCTACTCCTGTTATCAGTCTAGTATTAGTATTAAATATAAATAAAGTGAACACGAAGTCCTCAAGTATTTGCAAGCTAAATTAGAGCTGCATGGAGATAGGTAAACAAATAAAAACAAAGAAAAAGCAGACAACCTCTAAAATTACTTCTGATTATTAAAAGTATAGAAATAAATACTTGGTAGGAAACATTAGGATAAGTACAGCTCATGTTGCACTGAAAATGAGGAAGAGAAATGTGTACTGGAGACTAAGCCCTTGTATAATTGGGAACCATACAAAAATGATAGTGCCAAAAAATAGTGATTAAATTAATGAAAGGCATATTACAGTATGTCTATTAAAATATATATATAATATATAAATATGAATTTAGAATTTTAGAAAGATGAAAGTGGAAAAAATCATTCTGAGTCTGTCTACCAATACAATTGAAATAATAACACAAAAATGATTTAACTTCTGGGAATCGGAAATAATATTTTCATGGCAGAGTGGCTGAAGAACAAGTGGTTGCAGGCAGCTTTGCCTCCAGACTCCTGTAATATCTGCAACCTGTTGCAAAGCTCAGTCCCAGTGTTCCTGTGGATAAAAGTGAAATACTTTTTAACATATATTTTAACATTTTAAGGACTACATACACAAAAATGAGCTTACTATTGTTTTTGACAATTAAAAGACAAACGTACACCAAAATATCTGACCACACTATGCCTTCTGAATATAAACTTTATATAACTGTATTTTGTTGAGAGCAATGCTGTGGCACCTCTTCAGAAAAATATCATGCTGTGGTGCAATTTGAGATAGTGCTAGAGCATTAATCAGTCAGCAACATGTCACTTAACAGTATCAGTTCTGGTAAGGAATTTGCTGTTGTGTCAAAGGCTGAGAGCTGGGACTCAGCATTGTCATTCAAGTCTGTGCATTCACAGTGATGTTGGTTTATTTCTGCCTAAGCAAGTACAAACTTGCCAGGGATTTAGTCTGCTGACATGATACTATTCAGAACTGAAACTTACTCAGCTGAAGTTCACCAACTCTTTCCAAAACAGGATTCTGTGTGTTGATTTCTGACATTTAATAGGAGTCAATAATTACACTTCTGCTTAGATTGTCTGCTTAAAACTGCCTACTCTTTCTTAACACAGCTCTTTATTACTGGTATTACATTATAGGGTTGAGCTGTTCTTTTATTCATAGGATTTTCTGAATATGTAAAGCATTTTGTATCTTATACAAAATGACCAAATTACTTGTTGAGTTCCAATCTCATCTTGATACCTAAGGCTGAAGCACATCTGTAACTTTATTCTGTAGATCTATAACTTCACTTTTTTCAACTAGTTCTAAGTTATTAAGATCTGTGTATGGAAAGTGATTGCTTTGTTTCTGATAGGATATATAGAATCTCTATGAGTTCTTACTGTAATGAGGTAATTCTTGTTAGTTTGAACAAATTCAATCATTTGCCATACTCACACACAAAACCCCATGTTTTGGGGTTTGGTGTTTTTCTTTTTAACCTCAAAACACATCCACTAACCTAAACATATCACTGTATGTAGGAGATGCATGGCTGCCACATAGAGCTCTGTAAAAAAGACAGGAGAAATAATAATGATTTATTCTTTTTTATTTTTCTTTACTATTCATGCCAAGCCTAGAACCAGACAATTTCAGACAAAAACAAAACAAAACTAAACAATTTTATGGCTATTTTAAACAGCAATAGCTGGTGCTTTTGATAATGTACATTTAAAACAGGTCTAGCTCCAATACAATAATATGGTAGATACTCTTTGTTTCTCTTCTGAATGGAGGTTAGAAAGAGCTAGAGCACAAAGGATTTAACTCTCACAACTGTTGTCTTCTAAGGACTTTTTAACAGAGTGAGGGAGAGATTGCACAGTTGCTAAATCTTCCAAAGGTGAATTAGGTTTAAATCCATAAAAACCTACAAAGATGATTTCTAGTAGATCTTAAAATCAGGTCTTAGTAATTTGAGCCACCTAAAAATGGCTTACATATAAAATTAATCCTAAGAAAATTACTTCTTCAAATACAGGATGTTAATAACCAACATGCACAGATTTGGAGGAATTGTGCCGTGAACTGCAATAATTCAGTGGGTAATATACTACTTTGTTTACCCTGTGTACAGTTGCAGATATATTTTGTGTTCTTGGAGTTCTGAAAAATCTAGTTATTTCACCCTGCATCTAAAGCCCATCTAAATGAATGGGAGTGGTTTGAATTAGATATGATCTGTCTTGATTCACACATTGCATAAGTTACTTCATATGCTCTTTTTGTACATACAGACTTATTGGCATTCTGAAAAAATCTGGAGAAAAAATCTTATAGAATAGGTTTATATCAGAAATCCTGGTCTGAGTATTTCAGATAATACAAAATATTAACACCTATAAGTTATATTTATTTCACTTGCTTCCAGATTGAGAAATATTAATGAATAGAAGAAAATTCAATGTAGGAACACTTTTTTTAAAAGCAAGGAACAAGCATAAACTAGAAATAATGGTAGGAAAACACACTAGTGCAGCATATCACAGCAAGATCTACAGCTAAAGCACAGATCATCATCACAGATAGTCACCTCAGCATGGGCTCTCCAGTACTGTGTTGAAGTACTAAAGCCTAATGCAATTTTAGGATGCACAAATAGTGATATCTAGAAATTAGGGAAATGACCTTCCATCTGCACACAGAGCTGCACAGCAATATTTTACCAGAGTATTGTACTAGAATATTATTGTCCGAAGAAGTCTCAAAATCTTCAGGAGTTTTTTTTTGTTTGATTTTTGTTTGTTTTTTTGTTGTTGTTGTTGTTAGTTTGTTTTGTTGTTGTTTGTTTGTTTTGTTGTTGTTTGTTTGTTTTGTTGGGTTTTTTGTTTGTTTTTTGGGTTTTTTAGGATTATCAGGAGCTACTCAAAGAAAAGTCTAAGAGAAGGAAAAAACTTGATAATTTGTATATTGTGTACTTGGATGGGGCAGAATGATTTGAAAGACAATTACTATTCTGCAGAGAAATTAAGAACAGGAATTTTAGAGCTGGAAGTTGAGGTTAGACAGCCATCCTTGCAGTCCCAGAGTTCACAGGGGTGAGGACAGACCTGGAGTCACCTGCCAGAGGAATTGATCACTCCTCAGAGGGATAAGAAGGTCTGTTTATAGCTGCATCCCAGAAGCTGCTTCCAACACACAGGCAGGATGCAAGTTTGGGACATTGGTCTAATTTACTCTTTAATTGTGATTAACTACCTCCTATGGACCAGAATCTAGCCCCTGGACTAGTGAGTATCATGGGATCCGTCTCTCCTCCTCCTTCAACAATGAAATGTAGGCATCCCATTTAAAAGGACATTCAGAAATCACTCATAACATGGAGCAGAAGGATTCTACTGTATTTGTACCTAGAAATGGCCTGACCCAGGTGGAGGACCTTGCATTTGGACTTGTTGAAGCTCATGCAGTTTGCACTGGCCCATTTCTCAAGCCTATCAAGGTCCCTCTGGATGGCATCTCTTCCCTCCAGTGAGTCCACGGCACCACACAGCTTGGTGTTGTTGGCAACCTCACTGAGGGTGCCCTCAGTGCCGTGTCCATGTCGCTGACAAAGATGCTGAACAACATTGGGCCCAGCACAGAGCCCTGAGGACACCTCTTGTCACTGGCCTCCATGTGGACGTGGAGCCATTGACCACAACTCTTTGAGTGAGACCATCCAGCCAGTTCTTTAACCACTGAGTGGTCCATCTGTCAAGTTAGAAGTTAACGAACACTACAGGTGTGAAGTTCTAGTTCAAGTTTCCTATTTATCATCCAAATAGACATGTAACACTAAACACAAAGATCAAGGACAGAAAATATTCCTTGTGTGCCTGTATTACCAGTGCTTCACAGGAACAGTTCTATTTTACCTCCTAAATATGTGCAGCACTTAACACAGTAAGGCAATATCAGCTGGAAACAATCGAACATTTTTAATATATATATCTTTATGATGACAGGTAAATGCATTTTGAAAACATGTTTCTTCAATAGAATATGAAAAAAATGTGTTTATTTAGAGCTATATTGCAATATTTAGCATTCATATTGATTTTTACAGTCATTAGCTATAGTAACACTTGTTCACTGTAGATATGACAAAGTGATTTTCATATTTCCTTTGTTAAATGTCATGCACACACACACTAACTTTTATTTGAATCTGAAATTATATGGATTTCCAGAATAAATGGATGTTGTCTTTATGATCACAGATGACCATGGGAAGCTTAGCTTTATATTTCTTCACTTATGGGAAAGCTTATTTTCATATACACATTAATCATGTTAGGTATGTAATAATTCATTCTCCAATGCTATAATGAATTTCTGGGAAACTTGTGAGAAGACAGAATGACAAACTGAATTTAAACCAAAAGGTAGTCCTAAGGAGAAGAAAAAACCATCAAACCATCAAACAGTCTCAGCTCATCCTTCTTCCTGTTGCTTTTTGTTTCTCACATATTCTCAATCTTTCCCTGTGAAATGGTCTTCCTTTCATGCTTTTTTTTTTTTTTTATTTTTAAATATGGCTAAGCAGATTTAAAAGGAAACCACAATAATGCATGCACAGTAGTATGGATAAAAATCACACCTGAACCAAATAATTCAACTGCTGTTCTTGTGAGTGAAAGATAAACTAGTTAGATAATGACAAATCAGTCCTAGAAAGATAAGAATATGCCACTTGAATCCTCTAATTTCCTGCTGACACATTATGATCTATTTTATTATCACTTTTTTGCCACTGTAAGGAAGTATAATGTAAAATACTGTTTCAAAAATGTGATAGACACTGTACAGTAATTAAGATGACACATTACAGACAAGGAAATTGTAAAAGGCAGTTTAGTTTCAGTTGATCTGATGTCCTGAAAGAGGCTAAAATAGGCTTTTTACTTACTGGTAGTTCTTTTTGTACTAACAAATTCAGGTTTCCATCAATATCCACTGATTCATGGCTTGTGAAGTTAAGAGTAAATGCCAGTTCTCAGAGCAACAGTATTCATATAAAGCACAATAGCTCAGTCTGGAAGATCTGATAGAGAGAAAAAGGAATATATGTCAGTCATTTACTGACCTGAAAGTGCAGAAACAGAAAGAACAGTGAGATAATGCATAAACTGATTTCCTGTGATGGGCTGGTACCATATCAGCAATTAGAAACAGATCACAAAAATACTTCTGGATACATTCAAAAATATTGCTTTACTGCTTTTTCTTCCGAGACGCTCCAATTAATCTATTGTATCTAGACCTGTCCAGCACTCACTGCTAAGGCTTTATTCATTCCTTCCCAGTATAAACTTTTCCTTAGTAACATAAACCCCAGGTTTCTGCACTATCAAAAAAATAGATGGTCATTTCCAGACCCTGATTCAGACTGTAAATGGCATAATTACTCTCCGGAAGTTATTATTGCCCTCTGCTGATTATGGGACCAAACAGGCAAATTAAAATTAAACAACATGATTCCAATCCTGAGCCCTATAAGTCATGGCTTGTCAGCTTCTTCCATGTCATTGCAGTGACAGTAAATGGAAAACCCAGTACAGGAAACACCCCCTAGGTTAAATAATTTTACTGCTAATATCTGATATTGAGAAACATTAATATCTGATGCTACTGAGAAATGTTATTAGCCTGAGGCATTGGGAAAAGAATGAGGCAAGGAGCAAGATAACAGTGAAACTCTGTGATTGCCTTTTTCCAGCAACTAAATATTATTAATATATGGTAGCCTTGACACATATTCTTTTAAAGAACTTCAAAGTACTTTATAGATGTCAATTAATTTTTTAGTTAAACCCTATAAATAAAGCAGCTTTTACAATTAAAACCTATGATAATGCTGCGTGAAAAGACAGGGAATCTCCATCATTTTTGTCCATTTCCATCCATTCAACAGTTCTTCAGAGCACACATGAGTTTCCTTTTTCTTATTCATCTCTTCAATCCCTTAGGACAGAATGGACAGTCGTTGTTACTATCTCATCTGCCTGTCTGCATTGTTGTAAAATGGGGCAATATGACTAGATGACTTTCTCTTACCTTAACTGCCACATCACAAAAACCACTAATAAAAGGTGTCAAGCTTAATTTTAAAAGACACCAAAAAAAAAAGAAAAAAAAGAAAAAAAAATCTATTGAATGATGGAATGCCATGTTTAGAAATTTCTTTAAGGAAGGTTTTATTCCAGTTCAAAACAATTGCAGAACGAATTAAAACAAAAATATATCATTCATTGAGGAATGAACATTCATTTTCAGTTAGACTAACCAATTTATGCCATAATGACAGACTTAATAACTGCTTATGTAGCTTTTGTTGTTTTGCTTCATTCTCCTCAGACTTATCATAAAGCATTATGTCAACAACCTAAAACACTGGGGAAAGAACCCTAAGAAATCAATGAAGCAGAATTAACAGGCAAGTTGGAAGAAAACAAAATTATTTTTTTTTTCTAATGCATGCTTCACCCTTTAGAAGTGATCTAATCACCAAAGCTGTGGGTCAGATTTGTTCTCTGTTTTCCCACCCTATAAATCTACCAGAGGTTTTGTTTCTTTCCAAAAGAACAGAGGTCTCATTCCCAGGCTATAATGCAGAGATTACCTCAGTTATTGCCCTCCTGAATGGATCAGGTATTGCAGTCCAGATGCAAAAGTAAAGTAAGCACTAAAACTTCAAGCAAACTTAGTTAAATGTCCAATGGATCTATCATTCCAGCACAGGAACCTGTGCCCCTGAAAAATCTTTGATTGAACCCTTCAAAACCTAAAGCCCTGTGGTGAATATGAAACTCCAAGTCCACCTGTCTGTTTGATAAAGAGAACAATTTTAAGTCTTGAGTTCACAACTCATTAAAATTGTTGTCTTCTCTACATTGTTTGCCTTATGCTGGCTAAGTCATTTGTATATGCTNAGGCTGCCCAGGGAGGTTGTGGAGTCTCCATCTCTGGAGACACTTAAGACCCGCCTGGATCTGTTCCTGAGAGACTTGGTCTAGATGATCCTGCTCAGGCAGGGGGTTGGACTAGATGATCTTCTAGGTCCCTTCCAGCCCCTAATTTCTGTGATTCTGTGATTCTGTGGTCTTCCAGTTCCATACAACAGCTACGCTCATTTCATCCTGTGCAGAATTTCCTGATGCACCCTCACTCAACTAGAAGGCAATGATCTTGTTAGGCTCTAACCTTTCCTTCTCCCAAAGGAAATAAATTGTCATGACATTTTTTTCTTTTTTCCAGTTGTGTACAATTGTTGTGGGTTTTTTTTTTCCAGTTGTGTACAAATTGTTTTAACTAGCTGCAGTACAGTACAGCCCGAGATGATGAAGAGCTATTAACACATTTAAAAAGTGGTTGTTGCTAGCCACACTGTCAAGCACGGTGGTATTTTTACTGTATCAGTCATTGTATGTAAACTGGCAAGGTAGAAATGAGTCAGGGACTGCCCTGTTGTAACAAGCAGACCACAAAGATACCGTAACTCGAACTAAAACAATTCTATCACCTCTGGAGATCAAGGCCTCCACTTACATGTGATTCGACATGGCTGATTGAACCCAGCTCTCACGTCCTGTGTACCCTGTGCAGAGGAAACAGGCAGTTAACTGAAGGTCAGCACTCTCATAGAACTGTCTCTGTAAAAAAAAGAAGATGAAATCACAATCAAGCTGCTAGTTATTTAAGATAGGAAGCTATGAGGACTATTGTAGGTCATGTTTAGGTCATCAGAGGAAGTATTCAAGGAGCACATTCAGTACCTGAAAGGCAAAATATTAACCCTGCACATTACTGACTTAATTCACAGAAGCTTCTTTCACTTTTCTTTATTATGTCCATTGTAATGTAAAGCAACATTATTATCAGAGATAGGTAAATAGAGTTCTACTCATTAATTTATAGTGTAAGGGATTATACAGATTTAGGGAACAGTGTAAAACAGAAAAAAAACCAAACCAAACCAAAAAACAAAAAACAAACCAAACAAACCCCAAAGCAAACTATATGCTACCTTGGAACAGTAAATTTATTGGTATGGGAAGAAAGTGACTATGGATGCCAAGGAAGTTCTCTGCAGACAAGACAGACTCTGGAGTCTGTCCTGATGAAGTCTTCTGAGATGGGAGAAAGATGAACCACATAAATAATAATATATGGCTAAACCAGAAAGTCAGTGCTCAGAGCAGCTGCTGCTCTGGATAGCAGGGCTCAACTACAGCCAAGGCCCAGCTTTTATTTCTCTTCAATCTGGCATTGTTTTGCTGCTCAGAGACCCCTTTCCACACTTCAGTTTCAGATGCTGGAGGGGAGGACTGTTTTCTTTTCCCAAGCACTTACAAAAGTAGTTTGGGGTTTTCTTTTGTGCATGTTGGAGGGAGCAAGTTCTGGGCAGTTCTTTCAGACAATGAAGGTCAAGTTTTAAAAAGCTCCTCCATGAAAACTGAATTTATCACTTTTTCCTACTAAGCATCCAATGGTAAAATACTTTAGAATAACTGGAAAAAAAAAACCCCAAGGCTCTAAATCACCTCACAGAGTCCGTGTCAGGCTCTGCCTTTCTCTGGAATAACTGATACCATGGTGAAAGTTTTCAGGTGGATTCTGGGCCTCAAGCCTCCTTCCTGGGATTTTTTTTCACCATCTGAGCAATCAAATGCTGGAACTCCATCTGTAGTGATATTCCAAACTTGAGCAATACTTGAACCAAACTTCAAAGTTGGCCCTGTTTTAAGTAGGATATCTGATCAGATGACCTCCAGAGATCTCTTCTAGCCTAAGTTATTCTGAGTCTATATGACTGAGTGAGATTGGTTATGTGAGCTGGGCACCAGGAAGGATAAAAAACTAGTAATGTTTCCTGAGTCTGACACTGTATTTATAACCTGAACTTCACAGGGAATAACTCACCTGAAGGAATATTTGCTGCGTCAGACATGAGTGACTATGTATTATTTTAGAAAATTTAGGAGTAGACTCCATGTTTGCCATTTCATTCTGTAAATTCATGGGATTTTGACATTTAGTTAACAGATAAGTGAAAAAATCTGAAAGGTATTTTTTTCTTGAAACTGAGAAAGTAATAAGAGTATATACCATACATCACAATGAAATATATTTATGAGTCATAAATAGTTTTCTATAACTTTTTCCTCTAAAAAATAAAATAATCTCCTTAGGAAGTTGTGCAATGACAATACAGTTCATGGTTTAAAAATAATAGCTAATTAGTACCAAAAAAAAAAAGTGTTCCTACATCTAATTATCACGGTTCTAAACCACAACCATGCTAGAAATAGCACAAAGAGCATACAACAGATTTATCTCAGTGAAATTACATCAGGCATAATAAGTTTACCTAGATTAAATGACTGATAAATGTCAGGATGATGTATGGCATTATTGATGTAATAAAAAGGATTGCAGCCACTATAAATAAGACATTTTGCACAAAGTCTTTCTTGACTTTTTTGCTTTGAAATATCAAAGGAAGGACCATTTTTCTGGTATTAAAACCATATCGAAAGGTTTCCTTATAACTTATATATTCTCTATTAATCTAATTGTAGTTATTTTAAATATTTTTTTTTAAAGTATAAATAACATCATTTTTAGGTTTGGATTGTGATGATTCACATTTGATAGACTTATAATTAAATTACCATACTAAGCTTAACTGCTGGCACAGTAAATGCTACTCTAAAGAGGAAAGTTAGAACATTACAGCAAAGTTTGTAAGCTATCAATGATCTCAGAGGAAGGGCGTTTCTTCCAGTTATTAACTTAAACAAAAACAACTGAAGACCATACACTGATCCTGGAGAACAAAACAGACTGAGTTTCACAAAGTGCACACTAAGTGTATTAGCTTAGAATATCTCCTTTGTGAATCAGATAACTCCATTTTCAGTGTTGGTCTACTGTAGGGAAGTAGGCTTGCCCCAACAAAAAAGATCTGAGGTTATAACAAATCTGACTATCAAATGAAAAGCATCTCT
>VYZU01045553.1:0-13204 GCA_013401355.1 Ceyx cyanopectus | reverse complement strand
GTGTTTAAAAGGAGTGAGAATTCTGCATTAGATGTGTCCATTAAAAGAGTCTTTCAGCTTTAATATGATTCATTTGAAATTTATAATTAATCCTTAAAGAGACCTTTCAACCTTTATTTATCGCTGTTCTTTATAAATATTGTGAATATAAATCTTACATCCTTTCAAAGTCAGAATTTAAACTTATATCAAAGATATTGTTATATTTTTAAAGTAATATCCTATCTACAAGAAACATATTTCACCCTATAATCAATGCAAACTTTTGTCAAAAGCAGAATTCAAGGTATTTGTAAATGGGGAAGATGTGATTGGTCTAAATGCTGAAGCAGGTTGGGGAGAAAGTGGGAGGGAGAGAAGAAATATCAACTTTTTCATTATGATCTCCTCCTGCTAGCAAGAAAAATATGTCTAATAACAGAAACCATCTGAGAATCCTTTGGGAAATGTCAGGAGCTAGACTGCTCTTAGCAGATTCTGGTTGGAACAGAAGACAAGTGCTAGTAGTTGATGTTGAGTAGAGATTTACAGCGACCAACCTCTTTGAGGAGCTTAAAAACTATGAAGTTTTCCCTTTTACAGGCTCTCTGAGGTAAATAGTGTTTTAGCACCAGCCAGAAACTTCTGTGATCTTTCACTGTATAATAATATCAAAGGAAGAATGAGCAACTGAGATCACACACTAAAGAACATGAAGAAATATGTTTGAAATGCGGAGATAATTTTTCCTGCAGTGCTAGAGGGTTATAAACCCCTTATGAGTAAACTGAATTGAATTGTGTCTCTGTATGCATGTTTATGCAAACATGCTTTTTACACCTCCTTCTCTAAAAGGTTTCTGAGGTCTCATCTATCTTCACTGGCTTTTAGAGGAAAGAAGACACTAGTGCCATGGCATTTACTTTTCTGCTGTCCCTGAGTGGGAGAGGGTGGGATCTTCTTGTCTGGACAGGGGACCTGGCTGGATATACACTTGTTTTGTAAAAGGAAGTAACTGGTATAGACACAGAATCACAGAATTACAGAGTGTCAGGGGTTGGAAGGGACCTAGAAGATCATCTAGTCCAACACCCCTGCCGGAGCAGGGGCACCTAGACCAAGTCACCCAGTCCAGACAGACTCTGCTTCTCTGGCCACAACTCTCTGGGCTCTGTCCTTTAGGCACTTCCCAAACCACCTTACTACACCATGACTCAATTTTTTCCAGCCAACTCCAGTGTTCCAGGCAAGAAATTTCAAATTAGTATCAGAGCATCCAGCTGTATATGAAATGAGGTTCTCTCCCCCCTCTGCTCTGTGCTGGTCAGGCCCCATCTGGAATACTGTGTCCAGTTTTGGGCACCCCAGTTCAAGAAGACTGGAGAGAGTCCAGTGCAAGGCACCCAGATGCTGAAGGGAGTGGAGCATCTCCCTGCTGAGGAGAGGCTGAGAGAGCTGGGGGTCTTTAGCCTGGAGGAGACTGAAGGGGGACCTCATCAATGTCTATCAATATGTTAAGGGTGAGTGTAGGGAGGATGAAGCCAGACTCTGCTCAGTGTCATCCATTGAAAGGACAAGAGGCAATGGGTGCAAGTTGGAGCACAAGAGATTTAGGGGAAACACAAGGAAAAATGTTTTCCCAGTGAGGGTGCCAGAGCCTGGCAGGGGCTGCCCAGGGAGGTTGTGGAGTCTCCATCTCTGGAGACACTTAAGACCCGCCTGGATCTGTTCCTGGGTGACTTGGTCTAGGTGCCCCTGCTCAGGCAGGGGGGTTGGACTAGATGATCTTTCTAGGTCACTTGCAACCACTAGCATTCTATGATTCTATGATCCTATGAAGGAGTTTATCTTCCTACATACCTCTGCTGGCTAACATGGCTCAATGCAGAAGAGTTTGCTTAGTTGGACAGGATAAGCAAAGTGTTCTGAGATTGGTTCCAAGAAAAGCTATTTCTGTTGGTGTGGGCACCTATGCACTAGAACTGAACAGGAGAAACAGTTCAGTTCTTAACAGTTCCATAGCAGCACTTTTTCTTTTGCTTGGACAGCCCTGGTCATTTGATTGAACTTTTCCTGCCAGGCTTCATGTACAGTTTCTGTCAAAGTGTGGTTGCAATAACCCCATCAGACATCATCTTTTAATGTAAATTATGCATAACATTTGATTGCCTCTCTGACCTGCAAAATCCCACACAAATATTACTTTCAGTAGCATGTACTACATTATTTTAAATAATCTTTAAGCACAAATTTGCATTTTAAAAAGCTTCCATGTATAGTAATTAAAACCACGAAAAGAGCTTTTAATCACAAAATGAGAGAATGTCTAGCTGGAAAGAGTCTTATAAACCTGGTTAATATTTAATAAACCATGTAATTAAGAGACTGTAGTTGTAATAGAATGGAGTGGAAAAGACAAACAAAAGAAACAAACAAATAGCCAAGCCATAAACTCTAGGGGAAAATAACCCCCTTGATTTAAAAGTATTCTAACAATAATCACAAGAGACCCAATTGCCATTGGTTATGTAATATAAAACTACTCTTTTTGCTTCCTTTCTCTCACTAGGAAAGTGGAGAAGAAAACAGTCACTTTGGCTTCTTCATCAGAGTTTTGAAATGCCTGATCAAACTGTGGTCATATGGTATAGTCTTTTTATCTACAACCTGGCAGTTGTGGAGGTGCTGTGCAGGTCTGTAAACCTTCTTAGCAATTTCTTTCCAAGTCTGTCTACAAAAATTGTGCTCTGCAATTCCAACAGTGCAGTACATAGGATGAGGATGGTATGAATATTTGCTTTGAATATATTATCTAAAGACTGGTTTCCACATGCAGTGGGGAAAATTCATAATTCAAGTACATAAGCAACAATTTTCAAACAGAAGGGGAGAAGGCAAGAAAATGTGAGAGGAAACAAATATTTCTCCTATTCACATATAATGCAAAGATTTTTCCACAACACTTTTGTTGGGGTTTTTTTTACACATAATTTTCCATTGCTGCTTTAAGATTAAAAATATGAAAAGCAAGACTAAATAATTTTTTAAAAATGCAATAAATAAATAAATAAATAAATTTTTAAAAAGCAAGAAATAATTCCCCATCTCAAATGCATTAATATGTGTGGGAGTGGAACTATACAAGTATACAAATGTAATCATTCTATATGGGAAAAGTAAATATACAATTCTATTTGTAGGGGAAAAGCACAGGTTTCCGAAGAAATTTAGGAAGCCATTGGCAAATATGGTTCCCATATCTAGGAAGACAGTTAACTATGAAAAATATTTAAGCATTATAATGAGGAAGCCATTCAAGTGCTGTGGAAAAGGTGAATCGAGTCAGTTTGCAGACGTAAAAGCCAATAATTAATAGCAGGAGGTTGCTGAATGAAAAAAGTGGCCAGTGCTCTATCTTTACACTGCTTCATGGATGGTANATTTAAAAGTATTCTAACAATAATCACAAGAGACCCAATTGCCATTGGTTATGTAATATAAAACTACTCTTTTTGCTTCCTTTCTCTCACTAGGAAAGTGGAGAAGAAAACAGTCACTTTGGCTTCTTCATCAGAGTTTTGAAATGCCTGATCAAACTGTGGTCATATGGTATAGTCTTTTTATCTACAACCTGGCAGTTGTGGAGGTGCTGTGCAGGTCTGTAAACCTTCTTAGCAATTTCTTTCCAAGTCTGTCTACAAAAATTGTGCTCTGCAATTCCAACAGTGCAGTACATAGGATGAGGATGGTATGAATATTTGCTTTGAATATATTATCTAAAGACTGGTTTCCACATGCAGTGGGGAAAATTCATAATTCAAGTACATAAGCAACAATTTTCAAACAGAAGGGGAGAAGGCAAGAAAATGTGAGAGGAAACAAATATTTCTCCTATTCACATATAATGCAAAGATTTTTCCACAACACTTTTGTTGGGGTTTTTTTTACACATAATTTTCCATTGCTGCTTTAAGATTAAAAATATGAAAAGCAAGACTAAATAATTTTTTAAAAATGCAATAAATAAATAAATAAATAAATTTTTAAAAAGCAAGAAATAATTCCCCATCTCAAATGCATTAATATGTGTGGGAGTGGAACTATACAAGTATACAAATGTAATCATTCTATATGGGAAAAGTAAATATACAATTCTATTTGTAGGGGAAAAGCACAGGTTTCCGAAGAAATTTAGGAAGCCATTGGCAAATATGGTTCCCATATCTAGGAAGACAGTTAACTATGAAAAATATTTAAGCATTATAATGAGGAAGCCATTCAAGTGCTGTGGAAAAGGTGAATGAAAACCTTGGCCATGTGGAGAGAAGAATAATTAATAGCAGGAGGCAGATGGTTTTACTTTGGCAAGTGTTATTAGGCGGAGTTAGTCTCACACTGCCTTTACCTCCTGAGCTCATATTTGAAAAGGGATTTTGAAAAATCTGAAATTGAATATATGACCAAAAAATGAATGATGAGCTGAACAGAGTGCCTTATCTCACAGTTGCACAAGCACATAAAGTTGGCATAAATCAAAGCACTGTCTGAAAAGGGCAAGCCTACCCTTTCCAGACTGGCAGACTTTGCATTGTTTCTTTCCTTGATTCTTCTCTTTCTTTTCGAGCAGGATAATTTCAGACTGACTCACAACCCAGCTGTGCAAATACCATGTAGACAGGCAGCTGAGGGACAGAAAGTGGCCAGAACAATTGGTCTGGTTACTTGTGCTAGATTTGCACTCTCAGAGGATAAGGCAGAAGAGGGAAAGGGCTGGACACTTGAATTTCCGAAGTTTATAAATAAAGCTTAAGTAACAAGGAAGTATCCACAAGTGGACACATAAGGTTTTTCAATGTCTACAGAGAAACAGCATAGCTAAGAGCTGGTCTTCAGCTGGCTGCTATTCATAAATTACAGTTGTAAAAAAATTATTCAATGGTGATGATGCTTAAGAATAGAAAAAAAAAAAAAAAGTTAATCAAGAAATTGCTGTATGATGTTTTACAATTCCAAATCAACAGTAACTCCTTTTCTGAAATACATAAAATACACAGTCAAAGACACAATGTTCCACATTCAGTGGTTGAAGAATGGGTGAAATATAGTGGCCAGATGTATGTAACCTGTGACTGGATGATCTAGGATCCCATTCTGTCCTTAAACTCAGTGAAGTTAAGACTGCTGAGCTATGCAATTGTGTTGAAAATGAAGAGCTGAAAAAAACTTTTACATTCTTAGTTTACCAACAGCTGGGTATTGGTGCAAAAAACCCAATTTTATTCTGATTTTAAATACTTTTCAAGCTTTTTCTGAGCAAAACTGAGATGAGAAGAATATGAGTAGAGCTGCTGTAAAGATACTGAAGAGAGCGTGGATCCTGGATAGCAATGGGAAGGCTTTTCTGTAGATACAGTAACAATCAATGGCATGCTTCAAACTCCATTTGATGAGGTTTGATTTATTAGTGTTCTGTGCTCTGGTGATATTTTCCTTGAATTCATCCATATGTCTGACATTCATTTTGCTATATCTTGGGCAGATATGGAGTAAGAAAGCTACCCTGGTCCAGCCCTGAAACAGACAGCATCTATTTGTGGAGAACAGCAAATGCCTTTCCACAAATGCCTCCACCCCTTTATTTTTGTTAATAATTGTCAACATTGGTGATTTTGTGGTAAAGATACAATGTGATTTGTAAGCTACTATTTTCCCACAACACAGCACAGAAGAATTGGTTGCACACAGTGTCTGATATTATGATCATTAAACTGTAAGGTCATTATAATTATTTGAGTCTTTAATTTACTGCTTTTGCAACACCATCTAATGCAGTGGGATTTGATTTACAGCTGTTGATATATTTCCATTAGACTTGTGAAATTCTATACAGAGTGTATATGGGTCTTGTAAAAGAAGCTTGTCCAGGTACCAGGGGTCCCAAGAGCATAGGTTGAAAACCACCAGTCTATGTGATGATGCAACCAAGAATAAATCAATATAACTAACTTTGTTACAGTTTTCCTCTCTGCAATATGGGGTACCTAGGTATTATTTGACAACTAGGTAGTCTAACCAATAAAAGGATTCTCTTTTAATCGTTCACAGTTTTATTTGCTTTTTAATAAAAATAAAGCTCAAACAACTTGCCAAAGGCAGTAACAAAAGTTTTATTAACTACTGCAGTAGTAGGAAAAATAATGGCACCAGACTTAAAATGTGAGTCAATTACATGAGCTTTATAACCATTTTACAAAATAAGCTGAACAATTTTGAACAAGCAGACTTCAGAATACACTTTAAAATCCCTCTGTACTTTTAATGGGGGTCTGCTCTCTGAGCCTGCAGTAAAGTGTGGGGCAGTCACAAGGGGTGCATCAGTCGGTCCCTAACACTGGCAACCACCTGAAAACACATCTGAATCTCCATCTGCTATTTGTCCATAAACTAAAGATGGAGGTCTTTCTCTTAAACATTATATCCTTCTCTTTTCATGAGTGGTAAGGAAGCTTTACAACAGGGAAAGAGGAACATGTTTTTACCTCTTTCCTATTATTAAATATTTGTTCCGCAAATCTAAAAGATTATCCTTTTCATCACTCAGCTCCAATGGATTTCTGCCAGTGGCTCAGAGTCAATATATAACATAAATGAGAATATTTTACCCACCTGTATGATGTAGAGATTAATTTAGTGTAATTTATGTGTCTAGGCACTCTCCAGTAAATTAAGAGAGAGTCCATTTATCCTTTACACACACACACAAATGCGTAAGTTAATGCCTAGAGATACTTTTTTTCCTCTCTACTGCCTATAAAAACAGAATGATGACATCTTCTAAATATTATATATCTGAAGCCACCCAAGGCAAACTCCAGTTAAAGCACTTGTTTGGCACAGGAGACACAGCATATCTCAGAGGATCCAATCAGCCTACAGATTTCCCCTTAGTACAAATGATGCATCACAATAACTGTTTGGGTTTTACACTGTCATCTGAAGTCCTGGGACACAGGAAGGTGATGCAGATGTTCACTAAGATGACCATGATGTGAGAATGCTTGTTCATTCATATACACTCTCTACCAGTTATGGGTTTGTTTGTGGTTAAAATTGATTTTCCAAAAAGAAATATCTTTTCTATTTAGACTTCATCCCCAATACTAGGCTGTGGTTAATGACATTATTAAAAGTTAACACTTTTAATAATGGGTATTAAAAGTTAGCACTTTTAATAATGGGAAATATGATTAGATTAATAAAAAAATATTTTTAACTGAAACCACATGTAAGAATTTCACAATTGTTTTTATTTATTATCATTCTAATTTTTCCAAACATAGTTCCATTTTTCTGTATTTTGGTCTGTGTACCTACCTCAAAGTGAGTTTATCTTGAATTAATATCGTCTAAGCTAGGTGAGAATAAGGCTCATATTACAAGTGAGAACAAATCTTTGTAAAATATAAACTGCAAATTAACAAGTCAAGGTAGGCAATGCAGAAGGAATGCCTATACTTGGAGAAATCTGGTAAAATCCTATATCATTGCCCATATGTTTGGACTTCTTCAAAATAAATTACAGGCATTTTTTAAACTCACTATCACATAATTTACAACTCCTCATATTACATGTTTTTCTGAACTGAAGAGTGTGTTTGATTCACAAGTCTCAGAGCTAGCACAGGGGACAAGGTGGGACATGTGCTCAATGCTGTCATTCACAGCATTCGGTCGTATTTCCAAGTATTATCACTCCCATTTGGTCTTGACCATTCCTGTGTATCAAAATAAAGATAGATGCTTTTTTAATTGGTCCTTTGTCTCATCTGAACTAAATGCAGTGATAGATCAGATAGATACTTCTCTGTGATGGTTGGTTGGGGTGTACATTTCAAGATTGTGGAGTTTAAAACTAATATAAATTGCTTGTTTGCCATGACTTCCTGCTTTATAACTTCATTTATTGTAATAAGGACTAAAAGTATTCAAGCAGCCAGAAGCTGGTAGAGCAGGGAGATGGGCCAAGTGGGGAAATGTATCCAAGGACCATGGTACTATGCATCATAGAGTTTGCCTGTGCATAGGGAATTACCCTTGGGTGAACAAAGCTTTACTGAGCCTTGTAGCAGTGATATGAAATAGGAAAAATCTAGTTCCAAAATAAATGATGACCTCTAACTGCTTTCTGTGGGTTCATCTACTTCTTGTGCTCACTGCTGTGAGCAATCAAGAAAAAAGGTGATATTTCAGATTTTTTTTTCTCATTTTTCAATTCACAAAAAAATCCTCTTCTTCTTTTTTACTCTGTTGCATGATCATTTGGCAAGAAAAAATCCTGGAGTTTAGCATCTGTAGTTAAAGAGAAGAATGTCCCAGCCCAGAAGGACAGGAACACAATCAGTAGAGAGTCTCTGATACCTGTTCATTGAGAGAATCATAGGATCATAGAAATGTCTGGGTTGAAAGGGACCTCTAGAGCTCATCTAGTCCAAGTGCCCTGCTGAGACCAGGGACACATGCAACTGGAGCAGGTTTTTCAGATCCTCTTCAAGCCCCACCTTGAATTTCTCCAGGTCTCAACCAACTCCCTGGAAAACNCAGCCTCTGAGCATCTCTGTGGCCTCCTCTGGCCCTGCTCCATCAACTCCATGTCTCTCCTGTGCTGAGGGCTCCAGAGCTGGCTGCAATACTCCAGGGGAGGTGTGAGCAGAGCAGAGCAGAGGGGCAGAATCCCCTCTCTCCAGCTGCTGCCCACACTTCTCTTGCTGCAGCCCAGACTGCCATTGGCCTTCTTGGCTGACAGTGCCCACTGCTGCCTCATGGCCAGCTTCTCAGCCACCAACACCCCCAAGGCCTTTTCTGCAGAGCTGCTTTCCAGCTCCTCATCCCCCAGCCTGGATTGATAGTGAGATGGCCTGTGTGGCCATACTCCACTGCCATAGTGAGTGAAGGGAACCAAGAAGGGCTGCTTAATGATGCACAGCCAGTGACAGATGTGTCCGTCAAATAACATTAGAAGCACATTAAATCAAAATGTTTTAGTTCCCCCTTCATTGATTTTGCAATCTCTCTGTGAAATCGCTGGTTCCCCTAATTGGCTGATGAAAAAATTAGTTGACTCTGACATTTGTTTGGACTTCTTTTGATTAGAAACTCTATTCTGTCAGATGTCATATCAAAACAGGCTTTTATCTGAGAATTCTAAAAGTGATTTTCTCCTGTGTTAATTTTTGGAGTTTTGTCTTTCTCTGTTCAGAAAAGATTATCTAACTTTTTTAAACTTTTTAGCTGCTCAATGTTTGGATTTTGTTGAACAAAGTTCAGTGTTATTTTATTTAGATTTGTGCCTAAAATATTGCAAATCAGCAATTAAACCATGTTCATCTTGAGTGAGGAGGAGGACAGCCTTTTCTCCCTGGTGATGGGATCAGAGGGAATGGATGCAAACTGTGCCAGGGTAGGGTTAGGGTTATTAGGAAACATTTCTTCATAAAAAAGGGTTATCAGATATTGGAATAATCTGCCCAGGGCAGTGGTGGAGTTCCCATCCCTGGAGGCATTTAAACGGTGTGTGGACCTGGTGCTCAGGGACATGGTTTAGTGCTAAGCTTGTGTTGGGGCAAAGGTTGGACTGAATGATCTTGAAGGTCTCTTACAACCAAAGATATTCTCTGATTATTCTCTGATCTCACTTTACTGTTTTATTACTCATGGGAAGTTGCTCTGCAGAAGCACTCTGAAGGCAATACAGCTTGCTCAGGAACAAGTGAGTGATAGATTAATTGTATTAATAACAATATTGGGCTCTAGGCTCTTCAGAGCTTCGTAAACTTTGTACCTGGCTGAAGTTATGCTACTAAAATAATTTTATCAGTTTGTATTTTTTTAATAATGCAGCAGTGAAAGAAAATCATGTCAGCCTGCTTAATGAATTTGGTTAATGGTTATATCAGCAGGAAAAAATTGCCTAATATGTATTTTTTGGTACGTTTTGCCAAGATATGTGGAGTTGATAAATATAACTTGAATACTATGAACAATATTAGAAAAAAATTACAGGAATTATATATAATTTTCTAAATTTTACTGTTTGGAGAGGATAAGAAATAATGTGATAACACAAAATGATCCTCCCAAGGGGACACATTCTTTTGTGATACCATACTTTGAAAATCCATTTTATACATGGGAAAATCCCTCATGGAGATTGTTTTTGTCCCCTGGGGAACAGAACTGCATGATAGTGGGGTAGAAATAAAAACCTTATCTTTTACACAGGCTTCTGTTCCTACCTCCTGTTTGTGTATGCAGGAAGGACAAAGAGAAAGAAATGAAGCTACTGAAGAAAAACTGAAAGATACTTTATGATACTAATATACTTATTTTTCTACCCTCCATTTATAGTCCTTTTACACTCCAAGAATTTTTACAACTATTACTCTCCCCCCACCCACACCTCCCCCATCCTTTCAGAGGGTACTTGAATGAGTTTGCACAGTAGACCTGGCATGTGCTGGGAACAAGCTCAAGTTGATTTTACAGGATTAAAAGCTTGTGTAGATGGACCACAGTTGCCTCTATCAGGTAGTAAATTACTTCATCTTTTGTGTTTATGCACTTACCTTTCTTCATTAATGTGTTGATTTTTTTCTCCCTGGCTCACTCATGGAGTTGTCTGATGCATAAGACTGATACTTAGATTACTCTTACAATTTGTGCCCTTACTTCAAGTACCTGCAATCATTACATGATTTTTCTTCATTAGATGGGACTGTGTGTATACATACCTCTCTCTCTCACTTGATCAGGTATGGTAAGCATGTTCCATATTTTCTAATTAATGTCTCTGTCTCAATAATTACTGTGAAGCAGTTGATCTTTCTTTATTACTGTCTCTTCTCAGTGCCCAGCACCTGAATAGTCTAACATCACAGAACTGCAGTTGTTTTCTTTAATTCAGTCTGGGTACATATATCTTCTCCTGGGCACAGTGGATTGAACCAGAACATCTGGAGATGTGACAGTTTCAAACTATTCAACCTGACCTCCTTGAGGCTACACCTTACAAAAGGAAGGTTCTGTACCATCCTGTCTGCATCCTGATGGATGAAGGTGGCTGTGGATGAGGGCTGTATTGCCTTGAACACACTGACAAATGTACTGTAATTATTCCAGAATTACTTTCTGTGTTGTTCAGCTCTCCTTGCAGTCAGGGCAGAAAATGGGAGCAGATAGAGAGGGCTGGAAGTCATTGCAGCTGTTTCTGTTCAATGCTTAGTGTTCATGCATACTGGTGTGCTCTTGGCTTGCTGTTGAATATTGCTTTTTAAAAATCCTTATTTTACACTATTGGTACCTTTACTTATATTAGCATTTCCTTCACCATGATACATCTGAGTTACTAATAAGCTTTAAGAATAAATATCTTGTGGGCTAATCTTTATGGGGCTTGATGTCATACTTTGCTTATTTAGAAGTGTATTTATATAATTACTTATTTTTCTCACATTAACTTCAAAGTTTTCTTCTGGTTTTAGGGTTCACTTTAGTAGTCCCAGACCATTGTAATGAGTTCAAAGCATTCACATTTTTTAAATAAATGACAGTAGATTTACACAGTTAAAGTTGCAAATTGCAACCTACTGTTTCTAGGTTTCTCTGGGTCTCTAGATGTATTCTTCCACCACAGTGGTAATTATTAACCTTGTAAGTGACAGGCACATACAATACTCTGTAATGTAATCACATATTACACAAGAAAAGAGTAAAAAAAAAAAATAACTAGAGGAATAGTAAAAAAAATAAACCAGGCAAATTCAGATTACCCAAATTCTGCTCTGATCCTGCTTGGGCAGGGGAGTTGGACTAGATGATCTTCTAGGTCCCTTCCAACCCCTAACATGCTGTGATTCTGTGAAATACAGAGCAACCCTCATCTCAAGGCAAGCACAGCCCTTCATGGACCCTATAAAAGACAGGCATGGTGGTTCATGCAAGTCATAGACACATTTGAATATTATTAAGAATATATGTTATCATATTATCAGTTATCATATAATCATAAGTTATATTTATTTACTTATCATATATTTACTTTTAAGGTGGTTTTTTTTCACCATCTTCTTTGAGTGAGTGACTGAACATTTAAAATGAGAAAATTTACAAGTGGACAGAGGAGAGAAATGAAAGAAGGAATAAAGCACATGATTAATAAACTAGGTAGAATTCCCTTACTTTTCACTTGGTTCTTAGGAGATTGGTAATAATTATTTGTTTCTTTATCTCAATGTGTATTGCTCAAATATTTGCAACCTTGCCTCAGTTCACCTGAGAGTTTCAGTCTGGCTGGAGGGAACTGAATAATAACTCCTTGTAGCTGCTTCATAGGTAATTGCATGAGAAATCACTCCAGTAAAGCCCTGCAGCTATGTATCCCAAGTTGCACTCTTCTTGCTTCATTAGCAAACAACATGAATGGTGATGCTTTTTGAAATTTAGGTGGGTGACTGTGTCCCCAAAGCAGCTTTGAAACTTCCTGAAGTGCTTCAGGTAAATCTTCCAACTTGTTCCAAAATTGTCACTCCGAGCACATCGTAACTGCAATGCAACCAGCATGGCTATAAAGTCAACAGAGGTGTTCCAAAAGCATCTGGGGTGTGTGTTGGGTGGGGAAGGTGGAAACAGTACATCAGTTTTGAGGTAAGAAAATTTATGCCTTCTCTTCCAGAAGGGGTTGCCGAAGAATTTTCTCACACTGGAAAATAAGTTATAATTCAGGTTTTCACTAGGGTAAAACTTTTGAAGCCATTTCAAATTTCAGGCAGAAAAATTCTTATAGAAAGTTAACCCCAGAATATTTTCCTACCTGTTAAATGATAAACACAATCTTAAGATTTGGCGTTTTGAAATGTTTTGACTGCTTTACCATACATTACTGGCTTACTTCCTTGTCCCCCAATTCCACATTACATAATTAAACAGAAAAAAAAGCCTGCCAGAGAGACTCTGTGGTGTGTCTTTGTGTGCTTTACATGTTGAACCACTTTTGGATGAGCAAGCATAGCTTTTCCATTTTCTCATTTTGGATGGGTAAACCTAAAGGAAACCCTTGTTTCCACGTCTAAAACACAGTCCATTGTTACCTGATGTTTGTTCTACTTGCAAAAGATCTTGGAAATATGTTAAGGTAGTCACCTATTTATTTTTTTGATGGCATTATGTGTGC